>JAYJMH010004009.1:0-27479 GCA_036873815.1 Phacellophora camtschatica | reverse complement strand
GAAGACAAAGCGAATTCCCTCAACCTGAAAATCAAAACATAGGGTTGACCGCAGGTTGCTTGTTTTGATTTTCCAGTTAAGAGAATTCGCTTTGTCTCTGATGGATAATCGAGTTTATATTGAAAATTATTGACAAACAAATTAATATTGGAAATTTATCGTTTTGAGAAAAGTTCCAGCTTTCTGTTTCTTGTAATGCTGTTTATTATTGTCCGCCATTGTATTGCATTATTGATTTATCATTTTATCAATTAATGCATAAATTTATCATAAATTAACTAATACATAAATTTACCATAAATTTATTGTTGTGGCGTTTGCAATGAAGTTTGTATCAGTTTTACAAGATTTCTGTCTTCATTGTTAAGCATCTTTCAGACACGCTTGGAAGACACTTTTGTTATTTCTAGGCACATAAATCGTGCTTGAAATGTCTTCAGATCGATTAATGGTGAAATTTTTCATTGTTTTAGGTGGCGATAGTAAAGCTTTATGAGGGATACGATTTGTTTATACTGCCCACATGCGACTTGACAGAACAACTTGGTAAGGAAAATTTTAATTGAGGAATTTTCGTTGCGGATTTTAAAGCGGAATTTAGTTTTGTGTTTAGTTTTGTAAAAGTGCAGAATTGTAACTGAACATTTTCTGGGTATGCTCAACACTTTCTGCATCTTTGTGTTTATATATAGATTTGTTATATTTTTATTTTCTTAACATACATTCTTAACTATTTAGGTATTACATACGACGGTTACCCGGAGGTCATTCATCTCATTTTTACCAACAAAATATTCAGTAAGTAACGTGAAAATTATTATTATTAATTTATCCTCGAAGACTCTATATGGCACAGCTCATTTAAATGATACCCTTCCTTGAGTCATTGCCCCCCTGAAAATTCAATATGGCACAATGGAAAATAATAGATATTGAAGAAATAACAGGGGTAGATAAATATGCAAACATACATAAGCAAGATTTAAAGGTCTTTTTATTAACTCATTACCCCCCTGGAGACACCATATTGTACACTGGGGAAACAATAGAGATTGAAGGAAAAACAGGGGGTAAATATGCAAGCATGCGTCAAAAAGATCAAAAGTTATCTTTTGCATTAATCTTTTTACCTTACTCCCGAATTTATCTCCACTGAACAAACAAACAAACAAACAAGCAAACAAACAAACCCAATGCAAGTTTCTATTCAGAAGCAGGGGTTAACAATAGAATACCAAATGATTGTAAGAGATAATTTCGTATTAAAACTTCTGACATGAACAAAAATTAGGGCTACCCCTCGATGTATCACAGAATGAAATCTATTTTAAGCTCCTACTTATTCATTACAAAATATATTAGCATTATAAAATACGTTAGCAATATGTTAGCACTAACACTTTAACAATACACCGTTTATCTTACTAATCAGTAATAAATAAGTAATAATTAATAGGGACCCTAATCATTAACAAGGAATTACACTAAATGAGAGGGTACGTATTTACCCCCCGAAGATATGGCGGTTTACTATGTTTATCAATGGCCATGTGGCCCTCCAAGGGTTATTAAAGTTGCTCGTATTACAGTATACTTGTCAATGGATTTTTACAATAGCTATGATTCTTTCTCGGAACATTAAAAATTTTATTATGTGGAATTTTATTGATTTTATACTCTTCATATGCAGTAGCTCTTTAAAATATATTTGTTCTAAGAGGAACTCAGTGGAAAACATAGCTAATAGTTGAAAACTTAGTTAACAATAAAATACTTGAGCACATGGCAAATTTATAAAAAACTAAATTTAGCTTGTCAAATACATTATTATTAAATTATTAACAAATTTATTTGCTCCGCCGTTTTCCTCATAGACGAAAACACACTAACACATGGAAGTGAAAGTTTTGTGAAAGATGCAAATGCTATATTTGAATCCAGGATATTGGAACTGGAGAAACTAAAGTTGACCACGCCAGTAGCAGCACCTCCTTTGTTGCCAGAAATGGATAACGATTCAGAGTCGCCTTTCCACCACGAACAAGAATGGGATGAGTATCCTTTGTATTTTACCTCCATGGAGAAAGAGGCCATAAGTCGTAGGATTCAACGAACAAGACAGGTAGTCAAAGCAGAAATGATCATGTCTGGATACTATGGATACAAACCAATATACAAAACGCGATATTTTTCAACAGAGCCAGGCAAGGCACAGTTACATGCACCTGTTTATGATCAGTCTATAGCACAGACAGTATACCAAGGTAAACACGCTACAGGGAACACAAGAAATGTTGCTGATCCAAGATTGACGAAACATCCGTACATAGCTTCAGCGGAATCAGGACAAGAGTTGAGTGAATATGAAACATCAAGAACTTTGCAAATTGTGCGGCAAAACTCGCATGCAAACATTGCCCCAAAGACTATTCATGTAATCCAACACGAGACACATGCGAATAAGACATCAAAAGCACCTCAATTTGAGCGACAAAGATCATATCCAGTCAGTGCGCCAGGTACTTCTACGATTTTGAGACAAAACTCTTATTCGAGAAGTACGTCTGGCAATTCTCATGCGAGTGGCGTAACAGACGCTTTTCACTATTTTCGTCAAAATTCAAATACAAATAGCGCAGCAGAGGGTGCTCGGAAGAAAACTGCAGTTGTTAAAACAAATTCTTCTGGGCCTATTGATCCGAGGTTGATGCATTCTGTTAATAAAAGCAGGAAAACTAGTTCTCTTTCTGGAGATGAGAAAATATGTCAGCAAGCAATTCAAGAGCCAACAAACATCGCATCTCAAGGAAAAAGTAGTTCTCTTCCTGGAGAGGAGGCCAGGTATCAACAAATACGTCAAAGGCCAACAAGCTTTGTTGCTCAAGTAGAAATAAGCCCACTTACTGGAAAAGATTCCAGATGTCATCAAGCACTTCCAGAGCCAACGAGCAACGCTGCTCAAGAAAAGAGAAATTATCTTCCTGTAGAAGATTCCAGATATCATCAAGCATTTCCAGAGCCAATGAGCAGCGCTGCTCAAGAAAAGAGAATTTATCTTCCTGTAGAAGATTTCAGATACCATCAAGCACTTCCAGAGCCAACCAGCAACGCTGCTCAAGAAAAGAGAAGTTATCTTCCTGTAGAAGATTCCAGATACCATCAAGCACTTCCAGAGCCAACGAGCGACGCTGCTCAAGAAAAAGGCAGTTCTCTTCCTGTAGAAGATTCCAGATATTATCAAGCACTTCCAGAGCCAACGAGCAACGCTGCTCAAGAAAAGAGAAGTTATCTTCCTGTAGAAGATTCCAGATATCATCAAGAACTTCCAGAGCCAATGAGCATCGCTGCTCAAGAAAGGAGAAATTTTTTTCCTGTAGAAGATTCTAGATACCATCAAGCACTTCCAGAGCCAACGGGCCACGCTGCTCAAGAAAAAAGAAGTTATCTTCCTATAGAAGATTCCAGATATCAGCAAACACTCAAAGGGTCTACCAGGACATCTGCTAAGGTAAACATCGATTGCCATTCTGAAGCAATTCTTGAGATACAGAGTAGTACTGATCATGACGTAACAGTTGCAACTTTATCTGAAAACAATACAAAGGATTCTATTACCAATCCGCAAGATCCTCGTTTACTACAGTCGGTCATAGAGGAACCTGTGCCTTCGTCTGTTTCCAGTTCTCAGTCATCGGACACAGATTTGACGAAAGTAATGACAATGTTTGGTATGAGGAGGTATGTGTCAGAACAAAATATCGAATCAACACAGAAAAAGTCAGATTCACATTCTGAGTCAGCTGCGTCTTTGAGAGGTAGGATACACTCCAACGAGTCAATGGAAGGATATTTGAACCACCTCGGCATAAAATATGATGTTAAGGCAACGGTAGAATCTCCACTGATTGCAACAGTGTCAAATGACAACACGCAAAATCCTGTTAAAGCTGCCATCGTGCATGTTACTGATACTGGTCAGCTATTATCAAGAACTGAAACTCCATCTGTTTCATGTGCGGATTCTTTTCCAAATTCCAGCTATTCTGTATCTGCCACTCCACTCCTGGTGAGTACTACACCGCTCAGCAAGATACCAACTTTAATTAATACTGCTTTAGGTACTGCATATAGAGGTATATCTACTGTGACCAGTGCTGCATGCTCTGTTTCTACTGTACTCGATAATGTTCCCATTGTTACTTGTGGTATGTCTACTTCTGCGATACCTTCAGTTGATGACAATAAAAACTCAAATGTCAAGGATCCCTGCCTTGCTCAATTGAAGCAAACAGGTGCTCTAAATGGCCCTTATATTTCATTGCCAGCAAAGGATTCCAAAAATAACACCAAGGGCACAAACGTGGTTTACCAAGATAGCAAAGGGCTTGAAAGGGGGGCCGGATCTAAATTCTCTACAAATCATTTTTGGAAACAGTGTGTATCTCCAGCCAAGACAAGCTCGAAAGCAAACACTAAAGACATTAGTGGGGTCATGGATCAAAATAAGAGTAAATCAGCCAAAATACCATTTGGCATTGATAAGTCTTTGACTGAATCGTTATATGCTAAACAAACGGAACCTAAAGAAAATTCGAAGAAAGCCGTGCAAGGCGCAACAGCATTTCCCAAGGAAGACAACTCTGTGTCAAAGGGCATGTCAACAGTATCGAAGGATAGCCATAATATGTTCAAATACGACCATTCTCCAGCGTCTTTATCCAAAACAAACCAACCTATCACTAACATTATGTCGGGCGCAAATAACTTGAACACCCCTTTAGCAGCTGTCAGAATGCCTCACACTAACCTAGCTTATGCAAACCAAATTCAACAACAAACATTGCCTCAACGACCTTTTGGTGTGTTCCCACAGGTTATCTCACTTGCACAGCAATTTATGAATCAACACGCGATGGTTCAAGTGCAGCAACAAAAATTAATAATGGAAGCACAGCGAGCAATGATTTATAATGCTCGTAATAGGGGGGAACTTGGACACAGAAGGCCTCAACAGAGTTTGTTTTCAATGCTTAATAATACAATGATTAACCCAGGGCTTATGTCGATGATCAACCCACCGATTCCTGGTTATAATTATCACCGTGGACAGGATGCTTCTTCACAAAAATTGCAGAGAATCAGAAGATGGCATTCTGATAGTGATTCGGATAATTGTAAGTCTGATAATTCAGACGATGAAAAGAAGACGAGAAAAGCAAGGAATACCAAGAGACGTCATTCGAAAGTTTCGACTTTGAAAGATTCTCCAAAAGCCAAACAAAGGAATTGGAGGTTCAAAGATAATCGCGACGACAACAGTGATAGCTATTCCAGCACTTCTAGCAGTGAATCTACGGAATTTTCAGAAGAGGAGATTGTTGAGGAAAACGTTGAAAAATCTCCACTGAAGTCACCACCACTGAATTTACCGCTGAATCGAGGAGTTGATATTGACTCTGCTAAGGAGCTATCACACAGTAATGTTGACTCAAAAGATGAGCGATCTATTGAAGATTTGCTAGCGAGGAAGAATGAATTGCAAGAACAGATTGCAAAGGCATCCAAAACAGAAAAGGACCATGTCAAGAAACAAAGAAGAAGCTCTGAACAATCAAGACATCGTGTAGTGCGTTCTATTTCAAATCTTGAAGGCAGTTCAAGCCACCGTATTGCAAAACTTAAAAGTAGACCAAGAAGACGAAAAAGTCACTCCATTGAAAGAAATGGAAAGTCTAGGAAACATGACAAATCTTTTTCACCTTTAGCTGAAGTGGAAACGCTGGGGGAAAAGCAAAATAAGTTTTTTGTTCAACACATTTCATCCGTTGTGAGTGATTCTTCAAATGTAAAGGAAGGGGGGATCGATTTCTTGGATGAGGGAGCCAACAGCGATTTGAAAGATTTACTGGAGAACGGTGCAGCCAAAAGCGACAAGAACGTTTTATTTGAGAAAATTTCAGTTGACGAAAACGACTCTGTTAAAAGTAGCGAAGGGGATCTTATTAAAACCAGGAAAAACTGTGATTCATTTGAAAATAAGAAGATTAATTCTTCAGAAAAAGAAATCGAAAACACTTTGATTGATGCAGTCGAAGACTGTGAAGAAAAAGTATTCAAAAACAATGTGTGTGATTTGGTTGATTATGTCAGTTCAGATGAGAGTGATGCAGGTAATCAAAATGATCTATGCAAAACTGAAGAGAGTGATTCAGCCGTAACTGCTGAAAGTGATGTTTCAGACAAAGAGGTTGAAAACAATGAAAGTGAACCAGTTGAAAACATTGAAGACGATGTAGTTGAAGATCACCAGAGGGGTATTGTTGAAAGCAATGCAGCCGATTCTGCCCAAAGACCAGATTATGAAAGTGATTTGGTTAAATCCGCTGCAGATTTAGGAAAAATTAGCGAAGGTCTATCTTTGGATAATGAGGTTGAAGACAGGGAGAGCGAGGAAGTTGAAAACTGTGAAGTTACAACCAACGAGGATGATTTGACTAAAAGCGATAGTATTGAATCAACTGAAAATAACAAGACTGACGCTGATGATGGAAATGGAAGTGATTTTGTCAAAACTGATGCAGATACAGATGAAAACAGCGAAGGTCTTTCCTTGTATAACGAGGTTCAAAGCAAGGAGAGTGATGAAGTTGAGACTAGTGAAGATGATAAAATCAAAGCTAACGAGAACGATTCAACTAAAAGCGATAGTGTTGATTCAGCTGAAAATTACAAGATTGATGCTGATGATAACAATGAAAGAGATTTGGCCAACATTGATTTGGAGTCAATTGATAACAGAGATATCCTTTCGTCAGGTGAAAAAGTTGAAAACAGTGAGAATGATCAAGTTGATCACAGTGCAGATAATGCAATTAAGACTAACAAAGATGATATTTTAGACAGAAAACTAGAAAGCAGTCAGGGTGCTTCAATTGAACATAGCGAAAGCGGTTCAAATGAAAATACACTCAAATGCTCAGCTCAGGAAAACAAGGAAAAAGACACTTCAATAGATGAAAATGCAATTTCAATTGAAAACAGTGAGAATAGTTCTTTCAGTGAAAGCTATTTTGTCAATGAAGATACTTCTTCAGAACAACCAGATTCACCATTGTCGATTTGTGCAGATTCTTGCAGCGAAGAAGAAAAAGAATACGATCAGGTTGGGAAGAAGGAAAGTGTTGACAAAACTGAGATCAATGCTAACCGCAAGGAATTTATTAGTGAACTTTTGAAAGAGGAAAGCGAAAGAGAAATTGCTAAGGCAAAGCAGACCTATACGAAACGTCGCATATTTTATGCAGATTCAAATAAAACTGTTGCAAGAGACACAAAGGAATCCAAACCTGGAAGCTCGTTTTCAGAAAAGATTAGTGGAACTGACATCGATGTTCAATGCAAAGAATTTGTTAGCGACCTTATGAAAGAGGAAACGGAAAGAGAAATCGCTAAGGCAGAGCAGACCTGTACGAAACGTCGCATATTTTATGCAGATTCAAATGAAATCGTTGCTGGTGAAATGAAGGAATCAAGATCTGGAAGTCTACTTTCAGAGGAAGAGCATTCTGGTACAACTCCTATATCCCATGAAGAGCTCTTTATGAGGGAAATTTCTCATAATTTACCTCTAAACCATGACAGTATGAGCACGAATGATTTGCCAAAAGACGAAGATCTGAGAACAAAATTAAATAGAATCAGAGGCGAAAGGCGGAAGTCAACGCAATTAGCATCAATTGTTTGTTTGAAGGGCAGTAAAGATATTTTTGATAATACACAACATAGAGAAAAAAGAGAGAATGATCTTAATGAAGCAGACTTGAAATTAACTGTTGAAAGAAAATCTGACGAAGGCGTTGATCTTTGTCGCATAAAACACTGCCAAAACGACAGGAAGAAAGACGAGGATGTTGAAAGCAAATTCGCAAGAGATAACACGAAGCTCAATTTGTCAGGCACTGTTTCGTTGGCAGAGTCTCCCAAAACTAAAAGTGAAATTAAACTATTGAGCAGAAGTGGAGAAAAACAAACGAATTTGTCAAGCTCTGGCAGTGAAGTCAGGAAAACTACAGATGAAGCTCTGAGGGATTCCCCGAGAACAAGAGGTGAAAGGATTCAAGTTAAGAAAGGAACACCTGACTCAAATAATAAATTAAAAGTATTTGTGGAAAAGAAAAATCTTAAACATAGTCCTTCTCCATCAGCATCACAATCCCCAAGTAACCACGGAAGAGAAATGTCAGGAGAATTGCGTCGTCGCAGATCTACTTCTGGAGATAAACGATCGCGATCTAAGGGAAGATGGTCATATTCAAAGAGGCGTTCTGTTTCCTGCAGTAAACGTTCGGATTCGAGCAAAGGGCGTTCACACTCAAGAGGTAGGCGTTCGGGTTCGAGAAAAGGGCGTTCACATTCAAGAGGTAGGCGTTCGGGTTCGAGAAAAGGGCGTTCTAATTCGAGAAGTAGGCGTTCGGGTCCGAGAAAAGGGCGTTCATATTCAAGAGCTAGACGTTCAGGCTCGAGAAAAGGGCGCTCATGTTCAAGAGGTAGGAGTTTGGGTTCGAGAGAAGGGCGTTCCTATTCAAGAGGTAGACGTTCAGGCTCGAGAAAAGAGCGCTCATATTCAAGAGGTAGGCGTTCGGGTTCGAGAAAAGGGCGCTCATGTTCAAGAGGTAGGCGTTCGTGTTCAAGAGAAGGGCGTTCCTATTCAAGAGGTAGACGTTCAGGCTCGAGAAAAGAGCGCTCATATTCAAGAGGTAGACGTTCAGGCTCGAGAAAAGGGCGTTCATATTCAAGAGGTAGACGTTCAAGCTCGAGAAAAGGGCGTTCATATTCAAGAGGTAGACGTTCGAATTCGAGAGGAAGCCTTTCAGACTCAAGAGACAGGCTTTTGCATGCAAGAGACAAACCATATAGGCGCTCACACTCAAGAGGAAGTCGCACACGTTCAAGGGAGAGAAAATCTCAGCATTCGAGGGAAAAACAACTACCAGTTGACATTTTTGGGCGTGATATTTTGCAGCGAAAATTATTACAAGCGAAAAAACAAGAAACCGTTTTGAAAAATGTTATTCAAGCAGAAACAGAGAAACCAGTTGTTGACAAAAAGGAAAATGAATTAGTTCCAAAGGAAACAAAACCGAAAAATGTCATAGAGAGTGAGGAAAATAGCGTTGGAGTGGCTGTGACTGAAACAGAAAGCAAGGAAATTGTTCAAAGTAAGTCTAATCAGCTGAATTGGTATGATGAAGCAGAACTAATGAGATATGATGCAAGCAGCGACGTATTATCCAAAACACCTGACCATAAAGGCAAAGCAGTTTGTGACGCGAAATCTTTTATTTCTCTTGGGTTTAAACTTGCTTTGTTTAAGCCTGTAAGTTCTGTGGGTACCCAAAATGAGTCTAAACGACAACGCGACAAAACTGACAATCAAATGTTTGATGACGTATACGATTTGCAATCACTTAAGGATAATATGAAGCCAGATGCTGTTGATGTTTCGAATGAAAGTGATTCAACTGTGCTGCCATTAAAGAAGCCTAAAATTGATATAAAAGATGCAGAGGTTCTCACGTCTGATAATATTCCCGAAGAGGTTCTCAGAGGTATTAATGCCTTGGACAGTGACTTGGTGCTTTTGGAAGCGAAAGAACAAGGCAAAGTGGACGATATTTCTGTCAAGGAAATGGAAATGTCTGAAGATGAAAGCCCAGACGAGATTTTTGGAGATGATATGCTAGGCAAAACGTCCTTTGATAGCGAGGAAGGAAGTCAAAATGCTGAAAAAGGTATTTCTGTTTTTTTAATTATTTAATTTAAGCGAAATATTATGAGGTTATTAAATGATTACGAGGCCAATGCTGGAAAATATGCGGACTGCAGCTTGAATATTTTAATATTTTCCAGCATGGATCGAATAATTGTTTAACAAAGGCTTTATTATATAACATTTGAAAATAATATCCATTTTGGCGGTCTTGGCCCAAACAAAGAAGCCAATTCCTTATCATAGGTTTCTAAGGCATTGGTCCAATACGGCTTTGAAAAATACAGCTTTTACGGTCCGATCAAGAAGCAATCAAATTGCTCCGTTACCGTCTTGCGTTGTGATGAAGGGATATTCATTTCCGGAACACAAAATTTGTCACGATCAAACCGAATATTGGAATTAATTTTTTTTAATACTAATTTAGTGAACATATTTGATTAAAAATTAACAACTTTTCTTGATTTAATGAGGTAAGATTTTGACGTCTTGCGCTCTTTTGAAATGATATTTGTTAAAATTGGCTTCAAATCTTTGATTGGTTGATCACCTCTGTTTTCTCCTAACAAAATTGAATAATATTAGCACCTCGTGGAATTGTTCGAGCATGACCTAGACCGTTGGTTGTATGTCGCTTCAATAAAAGAGAAACTGCACTCTCCCGTTCTCGACGTAAAATTATTTATATTTTAATGTCTTGGTTTATATGTTGTAACTGAACTCTTTCATTCTGCGAGAAATAAAAACTTTTAAAACATCCTTTTTCATCATCTTTAAACATCTTTAAACTTTTAAAACATCTTTACAAACTCAATATGACATTTGCATTCTCTTTGCTTTTAGCTGATGAAATTAATCACCCTGACAAGAATGCAGATCCAGTTTATGTGAGTTTTTGCGTACAATAATTAGATCGTAGCTTAATATGTTTCATTGAAAACTTGTGGCAGCTTTTAAAACAAAAACCTTGATAAGTTTTGCATCACTTTGTGAAAGAATTGTCATCTTGTTATATTTTTATTGTTAAATTAACTGGGTCGTTGAATTAACTTGATTGTTAAAGTGCACCTGCACCCAAATTTTTTTTTTTTTTTTCTAAAAGATGGGGCTTAATGTGTATGTAAGTTGAAGAAATTGAATTTTTGAAGAATTGAAGAATTTTTTAATCTGCCCCCTAATTCCAAAGTTATTAGCCATTCTTTGGCGGCATTCAAATAATTCAAATAATTAGCTTTTTATATTAATTTGATTGCTGCGTAGCGTATTGTATATAGATTGTTTCTGTTATCGGCCAAGGCCAAGCGGCCAAGGCTCGTTAAGCTTTGCTTTCCCTTGGTAGTATAGGGTATATCATGTATTATTTTAGATATACTTTGTGAATAAATTTGAATTGAATTTGAAATTTGATAACAAATGTATGAATAAGCTATTTTATCATGCCATAAATTTGTATTGTTTATTTTCATTGCGTTCAATCAAACAAATGAACCCATGTTTACCCCACTCTGTAACTATTTGCAAGGATTTGTCATTTGCTAGACTTGCTCCAAGTCTATTTCGTTTATCAGTAAAAAATATCTCACTGCGGAGGAAAATACCCTGCGGAGTACCTGAGGTCTCTCCTCCGCAGGTTATTTTCCTCCGCAGTGACATATCTTCTACTGATCAACGAAACGAAATAGACTTGGAGCAAGTCTAGTCATTTGCTAGACTACCTATGAATATATTTTTTTTGAAAGTTAAAATTGCTGTTTGGGCGTGTTCAATAATTAATCAAGTACTGGTCTTTATTGTCAGTTTGTATATATATACTTATTTGTGCCAAATCTGAATTCAGAGATACATTAGCTTTCATTTGACAAAAAGTTCACATTTGGGACCTATACGAGCAAAACTATCGAATTGATGTGTCGTTCACTTGTTGCGCAATTACGAAGAAATGGTCAACATTGACCGGCCATAACTCCTAAACTGTTTAACCTATGAAGCTCAAATTTTCAATGTGGGCATTTCCCCACAACCTAAATAAGGATTAATTTTTTTCACGCAAATTGGTGACATTTGATTTTGGCCACCGGTTATACTTGAGATGGAATGTCCCCTTCATGGAATTTCAGTGATGTTGTTATTTACATAAAAAGGAACCGGAAGTTTATTTTTTATGGAATAAACTTTGAACAACATCTTTTCATTTCTTTTGTTAACTTTTGAGAGTTTAATTTATTGATTTATTATTTCATAGAAACCCTCGAATATTATGCAAGATTTGATGTCTTCTTCGCAGAACATAGCCAACGTTTTCAAGAAGTCCATTGCGCAGGAGCGTGAAATCCCACGGTAATATTTTATGCAGATTTTCTTTCATTTTACATAAGACGGATGAAAAATTTCTACTCGAAGAGCTTTTTTCACAGCGTATTCACTTCGAGGCTTTTCCAGAGTCTGTTCACGAGGGCAGGGCTGGGGGAGGCAGGAACATTTTCATGCGGGCATTTTACATTTGAAATATGTTGTATTCGTCTTTCAAATATTGCGGGAAGTTTGGTACTGTGTTGCTGGTTTTGCAGCGTCCACACATATGCTTTTACGAATTTCATGTACGGGGAAGGTAAAAACATGGAGGAAAGATTTGTCTTAGAACAAAAACGCATCCGTGAAGACTGGGCCTAAATTTACAATAAATGTGTAATCACTTTTATATTTTAATCCTTCCTAAAAAGTTGTTAGGATGTAAATTCGAGAGATATTGTTTTACTTAAGAAACTTTAAGCTAACTAAATTTCAGGAAATAAGATTTTTATTAAAATCTCTGAAGCAAATAAAACATTTTCATTTCATTTATCTTCTGAAATACTGTACCATCAATGTTTTATCTTTCAGTCATTTTATCATTTTTTACAGCTTCCAAAATGAAAACGTGTTGTCTTTACAAAGATTGCCTGCTGCTGTACAAAATCCCGAAACTGTTAGTGTTGAAGGACACGCGTTGAGTATGGTGAAGGGGAACCAAAACCTAAACGTTCTGCCAAAAAATGAAAGTTACAAACCAATTGATTGTAAAAAAGCTAATTTTGATAATAAAGACTTACGTGCTACTGCAATTATTGATAAAACATTGGAGACAAAACTAAACTCAGACACTGCCACAAAAGATCCACCACTTGGAAACACTATTCGGGGCAAGCCAAGAACTGTGGGTAGGGTGAGCCCTTTAATGCTTGACGCTAGTGAAAATGGTTCGCAATCCCTTCCTTGGAAAAGTGAGCTTGCTATTGGAGTACGTGGAATCAAAATAGATAAAGGTAGGACTTTGCAAGTATCTCCTAGAAACACGTTGGATAAAACATTGTCAGTAGTTTCAAATGAAATACCTTCAGATTTTCAGGTTACAAAAGGAGCCACAAAGAAAGAGAAAAGAGTTGATCGCCAAAGGAATTTTGTTGAGAACAATGAACCTCGATACATAAGTGTCGCAGCTGTTCAGGTCACAGAGGAAGAGAACAGAGTTGATCGCAAAAGGAATTTTGTTGAAAACAATGGACCTCAATTTAAAAGTGCCGCAGTTGTTCAAGAGGGTAAAATTAAGTTGCCAACTGCAGGTTTGAAAGGTTCAAGTACTTTACAAACTACCCCAAAGAGTATAACCCAAATAAATAAACAGTTCAAAGACAATGCTACGGACAGTGCAGAGAAAGGCTCTGAATCTGTTTTGACTTCCACCCACGTTCAAGAAAAATACACTAAAGAACAATATCATTCCAATACACCCATTCCCTTAGTTTCTACCCTCGTTGAGGAACAAATTACCTCTAAACAACACCTGTATTGTGACACGTCTATTCCCTTGCACAGAAGTGAAGATCTACAGTCAAAGAAAGTTGACCATCCAGTTGCCGCAAATCGAAAATCGCAAGAAAAGAAAGAGCTTCGAGGCAAGAAAGAAGAGGCACAGAAAAAGAGGGAGCCTCAAGGAAAGAAAGAAGAAGCGGGGTGTCAGTCTAATTCAGACGAAATTAACCGTAATATTAAAATGTTGAGAAATCAAGACCATGTACCCAGTCCTATTTCTATCGATCAAGACAAACATGAAAGGACTTCGCCAACGAAAAATGCGAAAAAATCTGAAAAAAATCTGAAAAAATCCAACGTCCAATCTGCAGAATTAAGTTCTCTTCACCGCAGATCAAGTCCTCTTTCTGTTTTCTGTACGCAGGAAAAAAGAAAAAGGGCTTTGTCCAGAGAAAGAGTAGATCGTCGTGGCTCTCCATATCTCAAACGAAGTAAAACGGATGCTGAGAAATTGCTTGGGCATAATCGTGGATCAAATCACGGTACTTTTGACGATGGACAAGATAAAAGTAAAAGGGCTTCGTCCAGAGAAAGAGTAGACCGCCATGGCTCTCCATACCGGATACAAAGCAGAGATGTCGAAGAATTGCTTGGGCATACTCGTGGATCAAATCGCGGTACTGTTGACGGTGGACAAGATCAAAGTAAAAGAGCTTCGTCCAGAGAAAGAGTAGACCGCCATGGCTCTCCATACCGGATACAAAGCAGAGATGTCGGAGAATTGCTTGGGCATACTCGTGGATCAAATCGCGGTACTGTTGACGGTGGACAAGATCAAAGTAAAATAGCTTCGTCCAGAGAAAGAGTAGATCGCCATGGCTCTCCATACCGGATACGAAGCAGAGATGCCGGAGAATTGCTTGGGCATAATCGTGGATCAAATCGTGGTATTGTTGACAATGGACAAGATCAAAGTAAAAGGACTTCGTCCAGAGAAAGAGGAGACCGCCATGGCTCTCCATATCGGATACAAAGCAGAGATGCCGGAGAATTGCTTGGTCACGACCGTCCTGCTATCGATGAAGGTCGTAGCTCACCATATCTGAAAAGAAGCAAAATTGCGTCGAAAGAATCAACAGATAATATTTCTCATTCTTCCCGTAAAGTTACATTGACAACGAGAGCACAGTATGAAGGTAATAGAAGAGAAAATGATTCTTACCACCAAGACGTGAAAGGGCAGTACCGCAAAGACGAACGGCACACTCGGACTGAGGATCATAACAGAAAAAATCAATTTCAAAATAGAGGACCACGCCATGGCGAAAGAGCGCCTTCGTTCGTAGAGCATGAAGGGATTGAAAACTATGCTCTTAGCTACGAGGAACGACATGGAGCCGAAGAGCAGATCAGCCAGATCGACCTTGAGCAACAGTATGAAGCCAAGGAATCAGATTTTGAAGGCAAAGTCCATCATAGAATTGAAAAGGATGTGTCGTACCGTGAGAAAAATGTTAGCAACTTCAAACGAAAACGGGGTGATACTGAACACATATATGATAAGAAAGATTGTAGTTATGATGGCGACCGGAAAATATCCACTGGCGAAGAAAGTAAGTCTAGGTTTGCAGTGAGCCAGCATCGAAACGAAAATGTAGACGAAATAGAGTATGACAGAATTCCTTCGCGTACTAACTCAACAGGTCACATTAATGAGCAAGATTATCGCAGACAGTGGGTCTATAGTGATAGAGATGCTTGCTATGATGACAGAGAGCCTTTCTGTGGTGGCGAGAGGTCGCTATTTGCTGATGGAGAGTCTAGGTATGGGGACAGGCTGCTTCAACCTGATTGTAGAAAGACCCAATATGATTATGGAAATTCTGAATATGATGACAGGGAATGTGACAGACAAAAGCACTGCCACGGAGAAGGGGAACCAGATACAGTTTATTTCACAAAAAGGCATACTTCAGGTTCTCAGTACGTTGATGATCAAAATAGACCTGCTATTGAAGATATCTCTCCTCCCAGCTACCATGATCGGAAAGATAAAAGAGGTTCTCAGTATGGTGAAAGAACACGTCCGCACGATGAAAGGAAACCACTGTATGCAGAAAGCGATCTTGACAGTGATACACATAGGGAAGATGAGATATATATACACCATGTTGTCAATCGAAAACCATTTCGTATGGCCCACGAGGATGAGGACGCTTTGTTTGATGGTATTTACAACGATAAAGGAACACGACATACGAGGGGTGATGCAATGCGTGAAAACACTGAAGCTGAGTATTACACAAGGAATGAACGATATGATGACAGAGAACCACGGGAATTTATTAACAGAAAATTTCCTGGAAGAGAATCTCAACGAGGATACGAACACTATCGCGAGGGTAAGAGAAGTGGCAGTTATGAGAGAAATTCCGTCAATAACAGACGACAAGCATCAAACGATGGTGCAGAGCCGCGTTTTGATGATTATCGCTATGACAATAGGGGTAGTGAAAGTGGTAGTACGCCAAGCAGTCATCGGGAGTTCATCGAGGAAAGAGATGAAATCTTAACCTCACGAAGTAAACGAATTGACAGTTCTCTTGGCAATGACGACGATCTTCGGATTTATTTACGGGGTTTGCGTGATTCGAGAGAGGATCAATTGAGTGAACGGGGACAAGAATACATACTGAATAGGGAAACGACGGGTTTCTTACAAGATCAGAAAATATATGAAATTGATTATCAAAGAAAAACACAATATATTGTTGATAGCATACTAGAAAAACGGTCCAGGCTTCATTGCAAGGACGCTGAAGTTTTCGGAGATACTTACGAAGGGGATCAATCGAGTCAACGTTTTCAGGCAGCTAAAACGGGTAACCACATTGCACGTAGGCCAAGTTTGGAATCAAAACCACTTTTGCTGATGAGTCTTACAATGCCAAAAAGGCTTATTGGCGACGTGCAGTCTTCTGGCCAGAACTTTGGGAGTGATTCTCCGCCTAGAAGCTTACGAAGCTATCGAGAAGCGCGTAAGGTTTCGCTTCCTTCTTCAAATGCAGATATGGACTTTATGAGCGATGCTCCACCTAGCGGTTTACGATTGCACAGAGAGATGATAGAAACGTTTGAAGATGCATACGAGGATGATGAAATTACTAGGCCTCCTCCATCGTTAATGTCAAAACCATTAGATCAGCTTTTTGAGATGAGAAGAAAGAGGAACATTGCGCCAAGTCTTGATGAAGATGGCAGACCATTCTTTGGAGATTACTTCCATGGCAAAGAACGGACGCCAAGGTTCAGGTTAGCATCAACTCACGAATTTGATAGTTATGGGACCGCTGATGATATTTGTAAGTAAACTAAAATGTGGATTAGGAAACGGGGCATGAATATTTGATCTTATTCAGAGGAATTGTTTTTACCCTATTAAAATCTCTGCTCGTTAAGAGTAGAGCTGAATAAACTGTATCACTGCCATTTTCCATAATACGGAAGAACTTCACTTTCGTGCGAGGGAATTCGCTGTCCATCATTAAAAGCAATACTCTATTGATTGAAAATACGAATTATCATGGTTTTAGTTTTGTAACGTGTTGTGTTTTGTTTTCTCGTACTCTACCGGGGTGAGCCATAAAGATTATTCACGTTTGATGGGCTACCATAAATTACTTGCGCCGATGGAAATTATTGAGGTTAGGAACAATACTATAATTTAGATTATTATTATAATTAGAGATTATAATTTAGACTTGAATATTTTTGGTAATTTTTGTCTTTAAGGGCCGGCAGTTACATTTACGTTAAAATAGAAAAACAGAAACGAAGCAAAAATATTTTTATTTTTATATTCTCAAACTCGATATTTTTATGTTCTCAAACTCATTTCTTACACAAAATTTAATAAAAAGCTAGAATTTTTCAAGAACAACACCCAGTTTTGGGGACAATTTTTTCTGATATATAAAAAACCACCGGTTTTAGGTACCAAGGTAGTCAAGTTATTTTAAAAAATAAATTACTTTTGGAGACAAAGAAAAAAGTAACTTTTAATTAACATAGCTGTTAATTAAGGCATGCATAGCCTTTTGAGATGAGTTGAAAAAGGAACATTGCGTCAAGTGTTTATGAAGATGGCAGACCATTTGGAGATCACCTCCATTTTTAAAAACGGCTGCCAAGGTTCAGATCACATTCACTCTGGTCATCTCACCGATGCGTTAAAATTTGTTACATTTTTGCATTGAGAAAAAATTAACAAGGTGAGAAAAGGTACATAAAAGTGAACCCGTTTGGGGCTTAATTTTAAGTGAACTTTCATACCATAAAATGATTTAGGCAGCCCATCAAACGTTGATACTTTTTATGACGCACCTGGTATACATTTTGAAAGTCTCTTGTTGTTTTTAAATTTGTTTGATCAGTTTACTGTAATGTTTTGAGACATGTATTTTCTTTCGTAGGAGGAGAATTAATGCGTCAACAATCAGAGGTGAAGGAGAATGGCCTTGACCATTTTGTTTGCAGTTATGGTACTAAAAGTACGAATAATTTTCAAAATTCGGATCATTTTTCATCACAAATCATTGGAAACACATCGCTACACTCAAACAAAGAAGGCTTTGCGACTTCTCTTGATGTCAGAAATAGTAATGGTTGTTTGCATCTTTGTTCGCGGAAAGATACATTTATACCCGAAATGTTTGAGAGAAATTTGAAGCATGGTTACACAAGAAAGGTACTAGAATCATCAGATGCTGAAATGGAAGGGCAACATCGCTTTTTTAATCGAGGCAGTTTAAATAGCTTTGCGTCATTTTCTTGTGAAAGTGAAGGAGCAATGACAGATAAAGGATTATTGACAAAAATAGCTTTGGAAACAAGAGACTCTTTTCGCGAAGTTAGCAGCAAATCTAGCAGAATTGAACATTTTCACAATCATAAGTTGGAACACCAATTTTCCAAACCAAAGGTTTCCAAGACGATCAATTCAGAGGCACCGCTGTCAATACCAGATGCAACAACTTCCCAAGCTAGGACTCCTGTTTTTGATTCATTAGTAAGATCAAGATTATTGTTGTCCAACAACTTATTGCTTCATCTGGGAAATAATGTGGAAAATAGGCATCCTGAGATTGACGAAAGTGCTGTTGATGCTTGCAGAGGACTTCGCAACAAGCTGAATACTTTGAAAATAGATTATAATGCGTGGAAAATCCACGTGAACAAGAAATGAGTAGTTTGTTGGTAACGTGTTTTTAATATGGAAAATAACTCGATGGAATATATTTTCCAGTATTTTTCTGCAGTGACACAAGCGGGTCTGGATTAATAACATCAAGTAAAACTCGTCGATGCTTAGATGTTGCAAGCTTGTAACACTTCAATGTACATATTTAATGTTTTGTAATTTAGGTGAAATTTTTTGTCATTTGATAGTTAATATCCGCGGGTATTCGTATGGGTGATAGGATCTTGCTTGCATTCATTCTTATGTGCCAATAATTTTAATATTAGGAATAGGCATATTTACATGCAACGAACTTTGCATTTAAAAACTCTCACTGTGAACAGGACTAAGTATGCTCTGAAGTAACCCTGAATGCCGAGGCAAAGGCTTACTTTGGTTTCTTTGAAAGATATCACAGTGTCACAAACAGGCTTCTCGGCGTGCCTTTTTCATTTCAGTCCAACGCAGAATTGGTTAAATTTATTCAATAACAATCTTACCCCCGTAAAAACTAATCTAACATTCACATATCACACATATTTTCATATTTTATCGGCGAATTGTATTTTTTGTGTACTTAGTTGTGTACTTGTGTACTGCGAAGTATCAAGGTATCAAGGATGCAAAATTTTAACCCCGGAAGATTTTTTATGCCACGTGACTCACAAATATTGTCACGTGCAAATATTGTCATGTTTTTCCTGTAATCGTTAATTGTAATTGTTATTCTGTAATCGTTAATTTCTGTAATTGTTTTTCTGTTTTGTTGATTTTAATGCTCATTACATCTCGTTACTACATTTAATGTAATTAGTTTGACTATAAATAAAAGAGAGGAGCTTTTGAGATTGTATTTTTTCCTTGTTTTATTTTGTTTCTTGGAATCAATCTTGTGACGCATATACGACGATTGTAGCAAGTCTGTCTTGTGTCTTGTGACCACAACGGTGCTTTTTCTTGTGACACAAACAAAGGGTCAAACCGATACTGCGCAGCAAACGATCACATGACATCACGTGAATGGTCAAAAACAAGGAATTTACATGGGAACAGAACAAGTAGCAGAAGTTTGAGCGATGCTTCAAACCGGCAAATGAAAAAAGAAAGTTAAATCTAGCAATACTATGAATGATAAAAGGAATAAACTTTCAAATGCCTTGTTATTTCAACATAACCATCAAATGCCCACTTTTTACTCAGCTCAATCAAGGCGGAAAAATATATTCGTGTGAATACGAGGAATGGGCCTACGGTTTGGCAGCTGTTATTTTCTTCCTAGGTGCACTTGTGCCAATATGTTTAGTGATATGTTTGTGGGCAAAGCTGAAGAACTCCAGGACTGATAAAAGTAGACTCAGACGGCAAGACTCAGACGCAAGTACGTTTACTGATGTATCAAGACCACACGATCATGGGATTTACGAGGTATTATATATGATAAAAATATAACTTGTATTTCCCCCAGCAGGACAAGATTCACGTTCATTTTTTCCCCTAGGACAATATTCAGAATAAATAGTCCCTCTGCCCCCAGAAAACATAGTTTTGTCTCCAAATGCAATTTACAACTAACTAAATACATGGCTAGGCAACAAAAAAAAGGGGGGGGTCTGGTCGCCACAGCCCACAAAAACTTATATATTAGATGTATGATGTCTCCCTGTCTGGCCTGACTGCACCTTTTCTTGTTGTGCCTGGATTTAAATGCCTCCCTGCTCCATGCACAGTATAGTTTTTGTCTCCAAATGCAATCTACAATGCAGGAGGCAGGTGGACCATTTATTAAAAATGCAATTTCTAATGGGGGCAGGGGGAGTGTTTATTTCTAGACAATAAGATTAGGTCCAGTCAGGAACACGTAATAGTTGTTGTGGCAATCAGCCCCCCTGAGATGAAAATTTTGAAATTATCCCGAATTGTAGCCTTAGTATATGTAGTTGAGTTGTAAATTGCATTTGGAGACAAAAACTATGTTTTGTGTGTGGTGAGGAGGGGACTATTTATTCTGGATCTTGTTGTGAATGTGAATCTTGTCCTGGGGAAAATACAGTGATAAACATTAGAGAACAGTTGAAGAAAATGAGTAGCTAGAATACCCACTGAGAAAGTAGAATACCCTGCTCCTAGGCCCAATGCCAGCAATTGTCAATTTCATGGGCCTGCGCCAAGTAAATAAAGATTAATTTAAACCTATAAATGCAAATAGATTTAGAAGTAAAAAGGGGCCCTCAAAAATTTCCCGTCATCTCTCTGGTGGCTCTGAGCTCAACTGTTTATCAACCTTTTGCTTTCTGGAAATTTGCAAGAAATGTGTCTTTGTGGATCTATCAAAAACCTTTGATTGTCTAAATCAGCAACTATTGATTACGAAATTGAATTCCTATATATGGATTTAACAAAAGTGCATTAAAATTGATATATAGCTACCTTAACAACAGATACCAAAGGGTAAAAATCAAAATGGCTCCCTAACAGTGGAAGTTCAACAAGGCTCATTCTTGGGCCTTTGATATTCAATATTTTTAATAACGATATATTCTAATTCCTAAGAATAGATGCAAAGTTATTTTGCAAAATTAGAGTTTGCAAAACATTAGCTTTAAATTAAAATTAATTTACTGATAGGTTATAAAAGATGACAATGCTCAAGAACCATATTTCAGGACATCAAGACGAGGTGAGATATGTCTAATACTGCTACCAGATCTTTTATACAGTATATACATTTTTAACGACAACAATTTTTTGACAGTCAAATTTTCTGGCAAATTTTGTAGGAAAAATCCTTTCCATGTGATCACACACAATCCAATTTACTCACTGTTCTCTTTGTGTGATTACATGCACTGTTTGTCTTTTGTTACATCATAATTTCATGTGATCAAAGGTAAACCAACCAATCAAAATGAATCAGCATTTTTGCAGATTTGGGTACACCCCACCTATTTGACATGACCTGCCTATCTGATGAGATTGATACTCAATGCCTTTAATCATCCACAAAACTGTTCACTTTAGAACTTTTTAATGTTTGACTTGTTTAGAAATGAATTTGTTGAATGCATTAATTTGAAGTGCCACCTGTGACTTTTTTGGAGTTTGCATCAATCTATTGTTTTTCAATGGGCTGATTCGTTATGTTTGCCAAAGTGCCAATAATTATATTTATTGCCAAATTCTTAATACTTTGCCTTTGTAATAAAGCAAACTCCCAAAAAGAGATATTAAATCACATATTTTATTTTTTCAATATGGTCAATCTTACATTAAGGCAATGGAATTATCTCCATGTGAACTGACAGTTAAAATAAAATCAACAGTATCTGATTTCAGAATGTATGAAGATTAGTGCAACAGGATTAGTGTTTTTTAAAGACATTTTTATTTATTTACAAAGAATACTGCTGCCCACGACACACTTCCTTTGTTGTATCACGTTTTGTCAATCACAAATACAATATTTTTTGTACTTCAGGCCTTCCTCAAATGTATGGAACTTTCAGTGCTCCAAATTTGAGGACATATGACGGCGATAACGAAGACGAAGCTTTGATAGGCCATTTGTATCCTAACTTAACGCAAGTTAAATCACCGTGCAGTGTTTCGATATCTCCATCCAAACCACCATGCCGCGAATACTCGGTTGGACAGAACAATAGATATTCAAGTGAAGAGACAATACCTTCTCGCTTGGCAAGTAAAAGGCACAAAGCACATTCCCCAAATGACATTTGTGCTGTTGAAGCAGCAAGAGAAGTAAGATTTGCAAAACGAAATAGAAAAAGATCTCGAAATCCAAAAAGAACAAGAAGGAAAGATGTAAATAATTTTGATACAGCTTCTTGTGACGACTGTTCATCTATTTCGAGTGAAAGACTAACAATGGATAAAGATAAAGAAAAGACAATACAATATGAATCCAGTTCTCGAAATTCTTCGCAAAGCAGTTTGTCGTCTTCAAATGGAGCGGCAAGGAATGATGCTTCACAATGTTTAAGTTTTCTGCCGACACCACCACTCAAACATCTTGTTGACCGAATGGTGAGATATAGCCAGCTACAAATAATTTAGATTTATGTTATACACAATTTATTTCTCTCCATTTGTTATTCATTTAATTTCTTTATTATCTATTTGAATGCTTTAAATTATTTGTTACAATATTGTACAACGTGGAACCGCCATTGAACCTCAAAATGTATACCTCAAAGTTTGCTCGAAATCCGAAAAGCATTAAGGTAATTTTGGTTATTTTTTAAATTGCTATTGTCAAAATCGTCCTGTTTCCATTTTTATTTTAAGTTTAAAAAAAGAAAGAAAATTGGGCAAATGTAATGTAGCCCTTTTCCTGTGAATGATTTGGTTTGATGAACTGAAAAAGTAAACTTTGTGACAGCGCTGCAAAAGGTCTTCGAAACATTTTTGTCCAACGTTGTTTGTCCGAAATATTTAGTCCGAAATTTCTTGATGTTAAAGTACTTTTTTGCTGTTAAGTGGAAATGGTGGGATAATTTGGATATACGATTACTAAAGTCTGTGTTAAGAAAAAATATCCGATTTTTGGAAAATTTAGGAAAATGAACACCACTCTCATCTCCACTATGATTAATAAAAAATGTTAGTAATTAAAGTATAATAGTTAGCATTTTAGTTTTGTTTTATTTTAGGACTTGGATCTTTATCTTCAAGATTGTATTTCAAAATTACCTGAGGATCAAAGGAATGGAACTTTTTTAATACGAGATTCCCAAAGTTTTCTTGGTTGCAAGGTGAGAAAATTTAAAGGGATACTCTTTTACATTTTGAATGATTTACCAAATTAAATAAAAACGGCCGAAAATCTATTCAAAATATATTCTACTTAAAATCTAGATTAATAAATGTGCTGCATGTTGCTTTTTAACCTAAATACTAATAAACGAATTTGTCTTCTTCCATAAAGTGGCTTACAGCCACTCGTCAATCAGCATTCACTCAATTAGGCTGAGCATAAAGAGTATCGTGTGACCGATAATGAACACATGTATTGCACAATGAAATCAAGTGATATTTTTTCGTTGGTAATTTTTTATTTCTTAGCAAAACTCTATGCTTGCTCTGCAAAGTTAGGTGCAAGTTTTTTTTAGATTTGCTGTACTTATCCATGCATTCTCAAATGTCTTCACTTAAGCATACCCGAACTATGATATTCTCGTTCTTGTTTTTATCACATCTTTACACGCTATGCTAATTTTTACACTCAATGCAAGATTCATTTCTGTTCTGTTTTGTGCATTACATAAAAAAACAACAACAACAAATATCGATGTAATATGAGGCTATACATAAATACATTCATGATGCCAAAATCTGATAAAAATTACGCAAAATATATTTCATGCCATTGTAAGTTTATTTTGAAAATTTGTGGTCATTTTGGATCAAATTGAGCAAAGTATAAATATATTTGTGATGTCAAAATAGAAATGAAGTGCCGGGAGTTATAGCCTGAGATCAGGCTCTTCGTCCGAAAAAAATCAAAAATAAAAAAAAAATTGATTAGTTAGGCAATTTTTTTGGGGAACGTCACTCAAAGTTTTTCTATGAAAGTAAAGGAGGATCTGGACATTTTAATTAAGGAGAGGAGGATTAAGGAGGTTTTACCATAGGCGTTCACTTGAATAAGTATTTTTCCGAATAAATATTCGAGCAAAATCGTGTTTTTTTAAATTACAAATATTAACGATAATAATGAGCAACTTTTCGATGTCATCTTAACATCATTTTCAAGCTAAATGAAATAATAGACGTGAAACAAAAATCGTGTTTCTTGTATCTTTTGCCCGCTTCATTTTTGTGTGTCTTGTGTCCGCTTCCTAATTGAAAAGAGTTTCACCGTTAGTAAGAGGCTCAAGAGAAATTTATGAAATGTTTGTTTTCTTTATTTGAAGGTTTTGGTTTTGTATTTCAAAGATGCAGACAGCGATAAAGTCTTATATCATTATAAAGTAAGCAGTTTTTGTTTATTTATAAAAAAAAAATTTTTCACATGGTAAAGATTCAATTTTTTGTGACGTCAAAGTTTTTCAGATATTATTATCATTCAATCATTAATGCCTTTTGTAGATTTGCTTCTCCAAAGATCGTGAAGTCTACATTGATGGAACAAAATCTTACTTTAATGATTTAGATGGCTTGATAGAATACAACAGGTATGTTTATATGTTCTGTCATTTAAATTACTTCCAGCTGCTTTGAGGCAGAAACGAGATACCGTGTGACCCAAATAAATGCCATGAGAAAGAACTTACGAAAACAAGACATATTGAGTTGCATGGAGGGGAATTATTTAAGGAAGAGCTCTCTAAGTAGGTGAGTGAGTGAGTTATCGTATTAAACGTGTCTAGCCCACGAAAGTCTTGAGACGACTTGTTTTCATCAGGGGACACGGGCTATACATAACCTTTCACTTTCAGGTACATACACTTGCTATTCTTGCAAGTTATGGGTTTTTGCGCTTGGCGCAAGGGGGCCCACCAGGGCGATCCCGGTCCTTCCTCTCGATGTGACCACACCTCGTGATTCCTTTTGCCTTTGCATGGAATTATAGAGAGTTAGCAGCTCTCGTCACACTTTCGCAGCAAGTATGACCTTGGTGGGATTCGAACCCACGACATTGAGGTTATGAGTCCGGCGCCTTAACCACTAGGCCATGCTTGCTATAACTAACAGGTAAACTGACATTTCAAAAATGTTTTCTAGCTACGAATATATGAACTAAGAATTCATATACGAGAACGAAGCTGATGTTTTTCAATCAATTTCAATGTTTTTCAATGAACAATTTCGCCATCTATGGATTTTACCACTTCTTCAAAGAGCAGCTTTATTGGACCTGAAACATGTAATGAATTGAAAACAACTCAAGCAATAATTAAAAAAAAACAACTCAGTACTTTTTGCATTTAATTTGAATAGAGATAAATAATATTCGAACAAAATATGGTTTGTAAGATTCTCTATTTCAGGTAATGTATATATTCTTGTAAGTGCTTTTAAGATTATTTACGAATAAACCAGGTCAAACGAATTAAAAATGTTTTACCAACTCTGACAAATAATTTTCGGAGTGAATTTTAATTTCCAAAGTTCTAGAGTCGCGCAAAAACAAGCAGAAAAATCAAGTGTCCATTTTCAAATTCACCGTTCCCTTTTAATTAGTAAATTTTGACTGACCTAATCTCTTGTGGCAAAACCACAGATTTTTTCCTGAAAGGGTGCCCATTTTTATTTGTCGTAGCGATTTTTGACTTTTGAGCAGTATTTTTAATAGATATTTCATTTTATTTTCAGGAAAAATAAATCAGCTTTGCCATGTTTGCTGTCAAATTGCTTAGGTCAATTGTGAAGTTATCCTGAGGATTTTTAAACGCTGTGACAAATCTAAATTTTATTTAATATGAGAAAGATGTTGTAAATAAGCAGTTTTCTTGAAATTTTTAGTTATATTTATATTATTTTATCAATAATTTACTCTGTAATCTGTAATTTAGTTTTGAAAACCAGCCTTCTTCTGGCTAAAAATAAAAGCTACTCCTATATAAATTTTGAAGTATAATGAAAAATTATTTAGTTTTTTGTATTGTTTAAAATTATGATTAAAGATCATTGGTTACAAATGCGTGATTATCAACCAGTTGCAAATCTCAAGTGTGAACAATTTTCAAAGTTATTGCAAATCGCTTTGGCGTTCTGAAGGGGTCATGAACCCTTTGTTTCACAAATTTTGTTGCTGCTGTTGTTATTCATCACATGAAGCCTCGCATGAATGCAGAGTGAATGGCGGTTTGTAAATATGATGAACTTTGATTGCCAGAAACGACATTGATTGACTGGAAAGTTGACATAGCGTATGTTGACATAGTTTTTATTGAAATTAGAGTGTCATTTATTGCGAAGATTTAGATTTCATATTATTGATATGAATGTAAGTTTGAAAAAAGTCTCAAAAAGAAAGGTTTTTTAATTCGTAATATCATATTTTGCTTAAAAAGGCATATAACTATCTTCAATATTAATCTCCAAAAAGAGGTGACGGAAATAATTAATATAAATCTTGCAGCTTGCATATCGCATCTGCAAGTACAACGATATAGTATAGAGTTTCTCACAGCAAAAAATAACATTTTCCTTATATTTTATTGTTGCTGCTTTTTGACAATTTGGGGTTTCACTCACTGCTCACTCGTGATCAATTTTGTTCACTCGCAACTACACGTAGGCAAAAACGCACATGTTTTCCAACCTGGGCACATTGATCCAGAGAGTGGAATAAAAGGCACCATGCTCAATCCGACTTCTGAGTCACAAGAAATTTATTTCCAAAGTAAAAAGAAGTTGACAATGTTTCACTTGAAATCTGACTTCACATTTCACTTGAAATCTGACGTAATTTCACCAAATTCACACCAAAGCAAAAATTCAATCTTTGATATCCCAGCTGTTATTAATCTGATTTCAATTTGGCTTTTTTATTTTTGTTTTATAGAAAGTGAAAAGATGAATGTAGAAAATGCCGAAAATTTGGAAAATTTGTCAATCTTTTTCCCTATGTATATCAAATTTCGATTAAGAATATTATTTTTGTAACATTTAATTATAAATATTAACGATAATAATGAGCGACGTTTCGATGTCATCTTA
>JAYJMH010004008.1:18068-53246 GCA_036873815.1 Phacellophora camtschatica | reverse complement strand
TTTTGTTTGATATGTTGTTCTTTTTGTAAAGTAAACACAAATACAATAATGAGATATATCGTTTAAGAAGAATACTCATCTGCATCAAGAGGAATATGCATTTACTTACATTTTTTTAGGAAAAAGCTTGTAACTATCAACAAAAAAGTTGAAAGAAGGGAAGCAAAGCGAGAGGTTTGTTGTCTGATTTTCTTTGTCAATGCTGAGAAATATGTCGGCATATTTGATTGCAAAATGGCCTAAATATATCAGTTGTTTTAGCAACTTATGTTTTTTTTGTCTATTTAGTTGATGACAAAATTATTACACTTTAATGTAATGATGGTAATTAAAATGTGCATTTGAAGATCCAGATTAGAGAAAACCTTAGAAGTGCTCATTATTAGAAGTGCTAATTGTCTTCGTAAAGCCGTGATTTCCTCCAAACATTACTACATTGGGCAAACTTTTGAGGCTTTTCTAATGGTCTTTGGGAACATTTTGTGTATCTAAAGCAAAGAAACTATCTATCTATCTATGGATAATGTACAGAGATAACTTATTGGCATTCCGTACAGTGTTTGTTAGAACGTTGATTATAAAAATGAAATATGGAAAATAAAATTAAAAGACTTACATATTAGACTAACGTGATGCAGCACTCTGGTCATCAGTTAATTACTTTTGTACGTTAATTATGAAAATACAATAAGGAATATAAAATTAAAAGACTAATGTATAAGACTAATGTGATGCAGCAGTCTAGTATCGATAGAAGTTTGTGAGTGATAAATGAGAGCAACTGGCAGAAAAATCACGTATACTCATGGGATAAATTTTTGAGAAAATAGTTTTTGGGAACACAGGGATGTCTATTTCTAAACTTTCGAGAAAATTTTGGATTCTATTTGCTTTTGTGATAAAGTCTGAGTAACTATTTAGTCTGTATTATGATTTTTTATTCGGAATTAACACTATTTTTACTTCAGGCTAAAGCTTTATCAGCTGCACAAATCGAAAAATCTATAGAAAAAGAGTTACTAGAAAGATTGAAAAAGGGCACAGTAAGTATCTTTTAGCAATAATTTAATGTAATTAATGTTTCATGAACTTCTAGACAAGAAACAGATTCATGTTGATTTAAAAAAAAATTTATTTCTACAATCCCCAATGGTTATCAACATGCCAGCGAAAAGTATTGCACAATATACTTTCCTTTCACAACCTGAAATCTGTTTTTTAGTCGTAATGGCAAGGAATTCGTGATTTTGCTTTCATTGACTTATACTCCATTGTATGTGCCTTATGCTCTATTACCTATGACTTATTCTCTATTGCCTATGACTCATGCTCTATGCCTATGACTTATGCTTATTCTCTATGCCTATGACTTATACTCCATTGTATGTGCCTTATGCTCTATTGCCTATGACTTCTACTCCATTGTATGTGCCTTATGCTCTATTGCCTATGACTTATGCTCTATGCCTATGACTTATGCTCTATTTTCTATGACTTCTACTTCATTGTATGTGCCTTATGCTCTATTGCCTATGACTTATGCCTATGACTTATGCTCTATTTCCTATGACTTCTACTCCATTGTATGTGCCTTATGCTCTATTGTCTATGACTTATGCTCTATTGCCTATGACTTATGTTCTTTACCTTTGACTTATGCTCTATTGATTTATGCTTTATGACGTATGCTCTATTGTTCTATAATTCAATGAGTTTCCAACAGATTTTAGGATGAACTGAAAAAGATATTTTGAGACACCCCGTAGTATTAATTAATTATTATTATTTGATTAACTTTTTAGTATGGTGATATTTACAACTTTCCTTCAACTGCATTTGACAAAGTGTTAAACGAAGAAGAACTTGAGTCGGATCATGGCGAAGATGAGGTAAGTAGCTATAGCATCACTCTGGTTGAAAATTTCTCGTTTAAAAGAGCCACTGTACAGAAATAAAGTTAGAATGGAGAATGGGAATTATGCTTTTTAGGGGCGGGGGAGTTTTCTAAAACTCACAAAGATATACTGATTTCGTAAGAAAACATTTAGCTTGTCGTCGAGAAAACACTAAAAAATTGAGCAGCTTTTTAACAGTTTATTGTTCTCCTCTTTTAGCTGAATTATCTATAGCTGCGGAATAGGCCATCTCTGAGCCTTCTGTGCGTTTTTTAATGTGTAGGGTCATTGCTAGGAAGTTGGTTTAGGACCATCGCTTGGAAGTTTGCTAGGAGTATATCACTGCTAATAATTTCGAGTGATATTTACTGTTGTATATATTGAGTGAATGTTTGGTTATGGATTTTTTCATTCTTGTCCTTGAATTTCATTTTATTTTGCAAATTCTGTTTATATGCATGTATATGTTGTTCTTTATGATGTGTAGTTCTCCCGCGGTATTCATATTTATGTAGTTATCGTATAGGAAAGAATCCGATTTCGAATTAGCCCCCACCCGAAAAGGCTTAAAATTAATTCGCCCCAAGGGGGGTTAATTCGAGTATTCACGGTTCCGTTTTCCCAGGGGGAAAGTGCTAACATCTCTTGAAACCAATATAAAATTCTTCCCACATCTATATACCTTCTGAAAATATGACGTTTTAGCCCTTCCCTTGGGATGCAATTGTTAATATCTTGTGTTTGTATTTTTTCACAGGTTGAAGAAGACGAAGAAGAGGAGGAGGAAAAGGTTTGTTGAAAACAACCAATCATTTTGCAGTATTTATCCAAGTTTTGTTCTTTTTGCCTGCTGTATGATTCTTTTCTTGTACTGCATTTTCTCTATTAACCCCCCCCCTCCCCCCGCTCTCCAATAACCATCCCTCTCTAATTACCGCCCACATTTTCCTAAAAAAGTGCCCACTTTCTAACAACTGCCCAGGACGAAAACTATTGACACATACAGTGACGGAATCTATTGACACAGATTAAGGCTTTTTTGTATAAATATTTCAGGCAGACTAAATATTTAAGGCATTCCAAGGCTCATCAGAATGTCGTGCTTTTTAAATTGTGAATTGAAATAGATAATTCTTTCTCACCTTTTGGAAATAAAACTGAAGACTCGTTTAGACGAGAAGGAGAAATACCTTAATTAGGAAGACAACGAAGGGGCTTAATCCGGGAAAAGCCTTTGACATTGTAAAATTAGGGTGATAAAGAAAGTCATTTCAGTTGTTAAATTGCATTTTAGAGCGCACTTGAAAACATTGTACTCGTGCTTTAATTAAACTTTCCTCGATGCTTAATTGAATAATAGTGAAATTAACACACCAGTTTCAAAAGAATTACTCGTTAAAAACAACGAGAAACCATCTCAATTGGAAAATGTAAACATCTCATCCCCAACTCTGCATCGCTTCGCTTGTTTACATTTCCAATTGAGATGGTTTATTATTGTTGTCAACAGATAACTCCTTTGAAATTGGTGTGTCACTTTTGTTACAAAATTTGCCTCTGTTGTTTAATTAAGTATCGATGAAAGTTTAATTGAGCCTCTGTTCAATTGAGCTGAATATAAACTTTCCTTATTTTAAAACAAAGCCATGTCGGATTTGAAATTAACCACTACATAACTCCGATCATAGCTGACATGGTTTATGCTCGTTATAGGAAGAGGAAGAGGATGCACCTGAATTTGTTGCAGATGATGAGATCGAAGAAAGTGATGCCAGTGATATTGAGGTATTTTGACTATTGTATGAATTTGATTAAGGTATTTTGACTAAGTATGAATTTGACTAGGCTAAAGCCTGGTTTTTACTGCAGTTATAAGAACCATAATCTTTGAATTTTAGAGCAGTTTTAGTTTTGATGATTTGGCTCCACAAGAAGATCTTTTCTGCTTTATTAGAAACATAAATGTTGTCTACCAATGTTTGCCTTGTTTTTCTTTCTTTCGCTAGAATTTTCCATTGTTAAAATGTCGTTAAAATTTTTGAGCTGGCTAATTCCATGTTGGTTCTTAAATTAGTTGTGCTTTGTCAATCTGACTAAGTCGTTGTGCAACACTATTGGCAGTGTGGTAGTTGGTCTACCACGAAATTTCTTTGAGCTTCATCACTCAATCTCCAAGAATTTTATATGAATCTTGTATCTGTTGCCTGGGACTGTTGTCTCCATGTAGACAGCCCCTTAATTGGGCATGAAACCATGTTTAATAAAAAAAAACATCTCGATAGTGCCGCGTTGTTTTTGAAATCAGTATGATTTGTTTGCAGGATATGTATGCCGAATCCGAGGAAGAACTTGAGATTGAATCAGTGAAACAGTCATCAGGGCGAAGGAAAGCAAAACTAGAAGTAGAATATGAAAGAGAAACTGTAGGAAGAAAAAAGCAGAAGGTCAGACATTAAGTTTAGGAAGATACAATTAACCTAATATTTTTCATCGTATGTAGTATGTAATTGCATTTTTTTTTAAATTTTTCTGTGTTTTATGTGAGATTGGTAGCTACTATTGACTATATTGCACCAGGTGGACTAAGAAACCCAACCATTTGCAGGGCTACACTGCAACATTTTTTCTTCGTAAGGCTAACTTAGATTTGTTGGTCATAAAGGCTAACTTAGATCATACAAACCTTTACAACAATGTTAAGGCATCAACATTGCGATTGGTATCTGCGTGAGATTGGTAGCAACCATTGACTACAAACCTTTACAACAATGTTAAGGCATCAACATTGCGATTGGTAGCTCAGTGAGATTGGTAGCAACCATTGACTATATTGCACAGGCATGACCAAAATACCCACCCGTTTGCAGGGCTACACTGCGATGTTTGCTTGTCATTGAACTACAATTTTTGATTACGAATACGCCCTGAAGTCTAACTTAGATTTTGGGATATCACACAAATCTTTTCGACAATGTTAGACATCAAAATTGCAATTAGTAGCTATGTGAAATTGGTAACTACTATTGGCTACATTGTACCTGGGGTATTCCAAAATATCCACCCGTTCGCATGATATCCCAAAATCCAAGTTAGCTTTTTAGATGTGTTTGTGATCAATTATTGTGGTTTAATAATTAACAAACATCACACTGTATTTCTCCAAAAAGAGCGAACTTTGTTTGTCCACTAGGTACCGCCAAACAACATCAATTAACACTGTAATTGAAAGACTCCGCTGGCCGGCATGCTTTGCGTCTTTAAGCCCCGTTGGATTCATCGAGAGGCACTGAAAAAAATAAGCGATAAGGACACATTGAAAATAAGCACACACAATTTTTCTTACCATCCTGTTTATTTCTGTGTTCGAAGTGCAGCAACTCGTATTCGTGCTTGTTATTGAAACAATTCACTTGAGAATACTAGACAACTTTCTTGCCTTTCTTGCAATACAAGTAAAATTCTTTTTACTCAATTGTACACATGTCAATTTTTAACACTTTACTAGTATTGCTTTATATCATCGACATACTACACGCTACAACAATTTTATTTTTATTGAACTTTCTTAAATACTTACAATCGAAAGAATGCAAAGCTCTCGGCAATTGAAAACTTTGAAATGAAATTAGCATCAATAGATGTTGCGTTTTTATTGGTAAAAATGAATGATTGTTACGTCAAATTGATTGAAAATCCTTCGCAGCTTCAGTTTGATTTTGCCAACCTGGCTCCCTGCGTCAACTCAACTTGTTCTGAGCGTCCGGGAAGCGTTTTGTTATCTTAGGCCGCTTCCATGGAGCCCAGGCCTCTTACTTGAAAATGACGTGCTTTTGCAAAGTAAAATAACCTGAACAATCTTGACGATAATTTGTTTATGAATTTGAATATCATCTGGTTGTCTGGTTTAGGTGAATTTTTTTTAGGTAAGATAGTCGCATGATCTTGTGATATCTTTTAGAAACTTTAAATTCTGCTTTAGCATATATGACGATATTAATTGTTATCAGAACTTTAAAACAAGATTACATTTGCTATTTGATCGTTTTCGTACTTTTTACTCGATTTCTTATTAGCACGATTTGAGTCAATTGTTGTTGTGACATTTGTAATTTTGCTATTAACCCTTTCACGCCCGGATTCATTTGCAATTAACATGAAAATCCCATCTTAATTTAATTTTGCAGGGGGTAGCACTTAAAAACCGACTTAATTCAAGAGATAAACTTCGTTTAGAAATATCTTAAATTTATGTAAGGTCATTTCTGTATTTACCTCCTGGAAACATGACCTTTTACGTTATTCGGCAATGGGCTACAGGTCCCTTCGCGGGGTGAAAGGGTCAACTCTCTTGACAGAATGCGTCCTCTTTTCTGTTTGAATATGACAGAATACCTCAACTCATTTTCATGGAGCAATGTTTTTTTTTTAAATTCTCTAGTTGACTGCTTTTCATTCCATCAAAACTACATATTTGTTGTTTTCTTCTTTTTGTGTAATACTATTAGTAGTATATAGTAGGGAGCAAAATTAAACGCTCTTTTCAGAGGCGGAGTAAAAACCAATCTACGTTTTACTCCTCGAATTCCGTTTACGGAAGCAGGTACTGCTGTTAATTTAACTAACAAAATTGAAATCACCTTTGAAAGGAACACTCCTGCTTTCTATTTATTTTGCGAGGACAATGCAGAGACGATAGCAGCGGCTAATAAATGCAGTATTCACTTAACTAATTTCAAAGTTCATGTAACTGCTTATGAGATAAATAAAGCAGCTTTCGAGTCTTACGTCTCCAAATATACAGCTGAGAATCCAGACACGTACGAATTCACTCTAGCATCAACGATTAACATTACACCGGTAGCAGACGCTAACGTCCACGAATTTCAAATCAGTGCTGATAAAATTCCTGATAAAATTAGTTTGAAAATGTTACACAAAGAAGGAAAATTAGGAGTTATCACTAGAAATCCTTTTATGCAGTATAAACTACCAAAAGGATTCAAATTGCAATTTAAAGTTAACCAATTTTCACATCATTGAGACAAATTACAAGATCATAAAGAAGCATATCGCAGATATTATGACACTTTTAATAAAGACGTAGCTAGACCTATGATAATTCGCGATGATTTTATCTTTGACGATACTACTGGCGATACCGATCACGGAGGCTACAGTCGATATGCTGATACGTTAACATTTACAAGTAGAGATGAAAATGGAGCTTGGTTGAGGATAACAGGGCAGGAGGTTTGTCTGTCAGAATTGAATTAGACCCTGGTACGAGATTGCATGCCGATGTAGAAATTTCAATCAATAAATACGACACTCGCAAGATGAGCATCGAGCCTCAAGGACAAATTACAAGAGACTATTATTAAATTATTTTCTAAACTGTTTTCAATCTGTACAAATTCGAATTATCTTTTTTTTATTTCTCCACAAGAAACCGAATATTTTCGATTTTGTTTAAAACTAAAAAATATATACATTTTTTCTTTACTATAAAAAACAAATCGTCAACTAAGACGCTTTTTTTTAACCTCATCATGGATAATGTCGATATAGCAAAAATCGTTAATAAAGACAATTATTTGACGCAAATTTACGGAGGATGAATCGCAGAAGACGATGCAAATAAAATACTGAATAATTTCGAATATTTTCGAACTTTCTTGTGGAACGTATTTGTAGACAGACAAGTACAACATTTTCCAGTTGGTTTTATATTAAATACAGAATACAGGTACTCATAAAGACGGAGACAAACATTGCCAAAGTATTTATTTTGATCATCAAGGAAGATCTTACTTGTTTGACTCGTACGGTCGTCAACCTCCTTTGATTTTTAAACGTTTTGAAGAATGTATACGTTCTTTTTATCATTTATTGACCGTTGCACACGGTTATAATGTAAGAGACGTATTATCGCCGATCAATTTTACAACGAAACTGATGAAACTTGCAGTTGAAATAAAATCAAAACACGAACAATATATTTCAATCCATTACTTTCCTTATCAAATTCAATCGGAGAATACAAATGTGTGCGGAGAATACTCGTTGGCTTTTTTATATTTCATATGTCGACAAAGAGATCCTGAAATAGACGGATACAAATTCTTCTTGAATAAAACGCGATTTTTTTACTCTGCTCGTCAATTCGAAAAGAAAAAAAAATCATCTTTTAAAGAAAGACAACGACTGTTTGGCAGGCGATATATAGAAAACGACAGAAGAATAAAACACATTTTCCAACAACTATTCCACTATAACGATCGAAATATATTTAAACTATCAATCAACTAAAACTTAAGTATATGAATATGTACAATCTAGAATATAAAAAAAAAGCTAGGTATAAAAATCAAAGTATATATGCGTATGTTCAATTGTTATTGTTGGTATAGTCTTCTGTATCGTACTCTGGCGAACTGATTAATACAGTAAACGATGCTTCATGAGCAAGTAACGACGGTGAACGTCTGTTGTTGTCCTCTTCGTCGGGCAGCCAAGTCGGCTCGAGCGTAAATGGACTGTTCAGTAGAGTAGTCCTCGTTGTCTTCGTACCATTTTCTCTGTTCTCTGTTCGTTCTTCGTTTGGGTTTCTCTTTGATGCATTTGACCAAGACTCTCTTGATGTTTCTGTGTAATTTGCAGCTCTCATTTGTCTCCTATGTTTCATCCTTAGTCTAACATTTCTTCTTTCTGTATTCCTTGTTTCATCTCTTTTTCTTTTCGTTTCGACCTCGCTGTCTTCGTTATCGTCGAAGCAAATTCTTCTCTTAACAGTATTATTTCTTTTCGCGATCTTTAATTTTTCGTTCTCTTTAGATAGTTCTGCTATCTTGCTTTCTTGAATTCTTCTAACGCTTTCGGCTCTTGCCATCAAACTCTCCATGTGCGCAGCTCTATCATCCCATTTCTCTCTATATTCTCGAGCTTCTTCTAAGTCTTTTTTTATCTGCTTTATCTGCATTCTCTTGCTTTCTTCTTCAACTTTTTTCTTTACGTCGTATTCGTCTGCTACCGTGAACACCATAACTGCCCTGCATATAGGACAGTTCTTGGCGAACGATACGTCGTCCTCTTCGTCTTCTGTTCTCTTTAAGGTTAGAAACTCTTTAAAGCACGGCATGCAAAGTGCATGCTTACACGTCTTAAACAGCAAATACTTCAAATCGTTTTCTTTGAAATTTTCAAAACATGCTGGACATTCGTCGTTTACAGCTATCACAGGTTCGAGCAGAGACATTGTTTCTGGACAGTCAGCGTACTACTAACTGAACGTTTTAGATATTGCGCTGGTTTATCTAGTAATTTTTCGATCTATAGATACGCACGTCAAAATTTTTGATTTTAACATACGCATCCTCGAACTGTCAATTAGCTAAACAATAGACTGTCTCTCAAGTCTCGGATTTCTTTTGTTTTGTCGTGCGTATCTATCAATCACTTCTCATTTAACATAGGATTTATGTGCGTATCTATCAATCGGTTTTTGATTGACATTATTTCACGCGTATCTATCAATCTTCTTTGGTTCCTTCTAATCATTTTACCATATACAATATACAATTATTATCTATAACAATGTCCTTTTGTTTTATAAAATATGCATATCAAATATAATAGATTTTAACATCCGCACTTTTAAACTAGCAATCAACAGCTAATAATATCTAACACGTGTTATTTTCCTTTGTTTTTTTTATATGCGTATCTATCAATCATCTCTTCTTCTATTCTTTATAAAAAAGAGCGTACTATAAACTATATGCTCACCAACGACTAAGTGTCTACTATCGACAGTACTACTTATTTTAAGTCTGTAAAATTACAAGCGTACTTTAAAATTGTTATGGATTCTACATCAGCCGATACTAATAAAGCTGTCTTACCAGTTGCGGATGTTACTTTTGAAGATAAAAAGCCAGCCTGCCAAGTTTCTTCTACACAAGAATTTATTCGTAAAGTTGTTTCTCTAGCGACTGTAGTTGCTACACCTATTTCGTACGAAAATCCGCTTCCTGAAGGACCTTCTGAAGATGATCCTGATGCATTCGCGAGATTTCGCCGATACGATACCGATAAGTCTGAACTGGAATTATGCGGATATTACTTTCCTGATATTACTATCGAAGAAACTGAGCTTTTTCTAAAGGATAAAAGACCTGGATCTTTCATTATTGCTGATTCTATGTCGCATAAACGTAAACTTTCTTACTATACTCGCATCGTTACTTGCGTGTTTCGAATAGCATATCGAACAAAGTTAGAGACTCCGATCGTCAATCATATTAACTTGCATTATCAATGCTCTATTGGCTATATTGGACATATACGACTGCTTCACGAAAAGTGTACATGGTTATTTTCATCTATTATTAATCTCGAAAGAACTTTATTTTTTGCACATCATTCCTTAGCTCGTGGTATACTATATCATATTCTAACTAACAATTACGACATTTCTCAAATTATTCAATGCGATCTCGTTCCTGCTCGTACAGTATGCAGTTTACAACACTTGTGTAGATTAAAATATAACTCTAGTATAAAAAAATGTAAAGTAGAACATCATTTATTTAGATATCAGCGTTGGTATTACAAACGATTTATTAGTTTAAAGCATATCGATTTGTATTTGGAAGAGTATAAGCATGAGATTTGAACATTGTTGAATTGAGAACGATCTTCAATTACTTGAACGATTATACATATCTTTTTTAGCATGTATAGAATCATATATCGTCAAGAAAATATATAGAAATACACATTTTTTGTCTTCTTTTTTTTTTCTTACTCTAAATATTATACAACATACAACAAAATTTAAAATTCAATAGTCAACGTCAACGCGACTAAAATGTTTTTCTATCGTTTTTCTTCTTCTGTTTCTTCAACTATAATTTCTAACTTTATATTATTTCTCTCTTTTCTCCGTTCTGTTTTCTTGTCTTCTTTCTTCTCGATCAAAGACTGTTTCCAAATTTCTTCTGTTTCTTTACTACTTTCTTTCTTTTGTATTCCTTTTCCTTGTATTTTTCTAAGTCTTTCTAACAAATTAAAATCCATTATATCCTCTAATTCGATATCTAAACATTCTACATCAAATCTATTAGAATTGCAAATCGCTGCTGTGGCCATCTTCTTTCTTGCAGTTGAATATACTGTTTTCTCTTCTTTTATTTATAGTCGTTTTCACGCTGTCCTTTTGTTTGTCATACGTCATACTTATTTCTTTTTTTTTTTTTCTCTAATCTTTGTTTCCTCTTTTCAAAAAATTTTGCAGTACTCAAAATCAAATCTTTTTTTAACAAAAAGTCTTCCATTCTAATCGAAAGTCAGTAATGACGATTGTGCAATTCTTCGTTTTGTTTTAGCTATTTATATTCAAATCTATATTATCATTCTTTTTTCGTCAATCTACTAATCAGTATCAGTTTCTGCATTTCTAAATTTTTTTCTTCTTCCAATGTCAATTTTTCCATAGCTTCCATTATTTTGCTTTTTTTAGTTTTATTTCTCTTTCCAAACACTGATTCAGCACTGTAAAGTAAAACAGATAGTTGTGAGGGAACTTGTCTACTATTTCACGACAGCGTTCTATCGCTCTCCAACGTGCTACTTCCGATAACTGATTCATATAATCAGAGGTTTTCTGTCTAATATTCTTCGTTGTAAGAGAAGACATGATGACAAACGGCAAGATTCATTTTATCTTCTATTTATGCTCAAAACTATAATATAACAACAAACAACTTAACAACTATCATTTTCTTTTTCCCTTTCTTCTTTTTTCTCGCTTATTTCTCTGACTAAACACTGATTTAATACTGTCAAATAATGACAGTAATTATACGCTACATTGTTTAATGTTTCATAACACCGTTTTCTTGCTCTTTCATGCGCTTCGTCAGATAGTTGACTTCTATAGTCTCTGTTTGATTCTTCTAATACATCCATATCCGACAATAACGCATGTTTTAGATCGTCTTCATAAAAGACGTTAGTTATAAATAGAATTAAAAAAGAGTGAATTCAACAACGGAGAAGAAGTAGTATGGACAAGAGTCACAACAAACGAAAAGATAAAAGAAGAAGAAGTAGAAAAGAACAACGATGCGGTCGTTAAAGAAGAAGAAAGCGAAGACGACGATGAACCGCAGTCTTCGCAGTCGATGAACCGCAGTCAATTTCCAATTCTCGTAGCTTCCTTCTTCGTCTCGTTCTTTTATTTCTTGTTTAGTTACTTCTCCTAAAATTTTACGCTTATTGCCATCATTCGCTTTGTTATCTTTTTCCTCTACTTTTTCTATTTCTTCGTTTTCATTATCTGAACTTTCAGATTCTGAATCTCCTAATTCTGATAGAGATAGCGATGATGTCGTGCGAATGTTATCTTCGTTTGCGAGCTCTTTTCTGTTTTCTTTTTCTTCTTCCATTTCTTCTGTCTTCTTCAACTTACTCGACTGATTAAAAGCAAACCTTTGTCTCGCTTTTATACAGTTTTCTTTTTGTACTGTACATCATAATCATTAAAACATGTCAAATCATATTCTCTTTTTTTTCTCGTTCTTTCTATCTTAAGCATATTATCACAGTCTGTTTTTCCTATCGTACAAAGCACTTCTGTTCGCATTGACTTAGATTCTATCAGATGTCTTTTTCCATTCTCTTTATCTTTACATAGATTCTATCAGATGTCATCGTACTTCTAAACTTGATTCCTATTATAAGTGCTTGTTTCATATACCATTCCTTTACTTGTTCTATATCTTCATCCTTCATTTCAGGTTCGTCTCCTACAGTCTTATTCATTTTCGTACTTATTAACTAATAATAACAAACTAGCCTTTTTTTAAGTTATTATACATTTTTTCCTAATGCACACTGTTATTAACGTCTTATATTTCCTCTCGTTCTTAAGCATTCTCAAAACTCCCGCTCATTTAACACCATATTCCTTAATAATTTTCAAAGCTATTCTAACATCCGCCTCAAATACGCACAAAGTCTAAATCCGCTGAAATCTACACCACGCGTACTTTGAGAATTATTAACATGCGGATGTACGCCTCGTCAAGCGGACTTTGATCCTAAAACTTTCGGTACAGTGTGTTTTGGAGAGCAATGCAGTCTGTCTGTGGAATTTTTTCAGCTATCCAATTGTATCATCAATCATTTTGACCGAATCTTCAACGTTAAAATTATCGGGGAATCGGGGAAAATTAAACAGTACCGGGGAAAATCGAAGGGCATTTCACTCCCAAAAATCTTGTACACATTTCATAAAAGTCCTTTTATTTCTGGATAAAATCTCTCAAAAGCATTTCGTTGATAAAACTCTCTAAAAAAATGTTTTTAATCTCTTAGACTATGCTTTTTGAAGAAGTTAAATGCCCCTCAATAAAAATGAATTACTAAACATTTTGGACCTGATTTGGCTAGCCTGCGCGCAGACTTGACTTGGCCTTCTACTTGAGTAGCAGGTTTCTGATTTATTGTCATGTCCTATGTTGGTTTCATCTTTTCAAAGTTTGTTCTTCGTTGTCTGGTGTTTTGTCACCCCTGGATTTATTGACAGAAAAGAGATACAGTTACAACAATGGTCACTGCTCTGATTAGTTATCAATGTCATGCTTCTCTGGTACCCAACCCAGTTTGCCACACTGTCTACTTGATCTTGTTTAGCTAATACAAGAATACTCTATACTCATAGCTTTGCCTTTATAATATAATAATATAATATAGCGACAAATAGCTTAACCCTTCTCAAAAACAGTTTTAGTAATTTGAAATAATATAGCGACAAATAGCGTCTCTCAAAAACAGTTTTAGAAATTTGAAATTTTCGAAACACTTTTATACAGTTTTAGTTTCCAATGAGAAATGATTGCATTTCGAATAATTTAATCAAGGTTAGGAAAAACTTATTCGTTCATTTCAGCTTAATTGCTCACAAAATATCTCAACAAGTTTTTTTTTCATATTTAGTTGTAGGCAGACTTAATTGGGAAATAAATGATAATGATACAAACATACAGCAATGAAGTTTTTAATTAAGAAACTAAACATTCTCTACATTTTTTCATAAATGTTTCTTAAGGTTCTTGAGCAGTAAAAGGTAAACGTGATGGCAGAAGTACACCTTTAAACTCAAAAAAGCGTCTAGTGTGACTTTCAGGTCGAAATTAAGCCACTTTCCCTTCACTTCCTATAAAATTTATTCCGAAAGTTTCTTGTTATCTAGGCTGAGTACACGATCTCTTGACTTTTCAACAGCTCCAGTATTGTTTTTTTATAAACTGATTTCTCCTGAAAAACATATTTGCAATGTAGATTGACTGAAAAAAAATAAACAGCAGTAAGCCGCATAAAAGAAACAACAAATACAAGAATTTTTAAGTTGAAATGGTGCATCACTTTTTAAAAAAATGAACTTCGTGTAATGAATCATATGTCAAAGAAGAAAAGTTGATCTGTAAATGGTTACAAGTGTCTAAGGGTTGACATATAATAACCTTTACCAAGCTGGTGCATTAAAAATACAGGTCTTTATGCCGGTTTCTGTAGCCTTACCCTAGTGTTATTTCTCGTTTTTTGCGTCGTTTCTGTTTTTTATTCAATAAACTATAGCCCGTGCGGCGTAGCCGCTTCGCAGGCTAGGTTTCTATAAAGCTATAAATACCAATACAACCAGCTGCATTTGAAAATATTTTGTCTGCACTAATGCATATTTAAAAATTGTAGATTATAAAAAAGCATACTATTTTTATTGTGTTTGGGTTTTCAATGTGCAATCAAAGGAAAGAGATCTTTGTTTGCTTTATGCAATGAAAAACTTCTCAACAACTAAGCTGTATGACATTTAACGTTGCAAAGTAAACAGCAATCTAAAAAGCCATTTCAGAAGACGAAGACATGTTACTGGGGACGTTGTTACGGAAGATTCTGGAGTGGTATTTTTTGTTTCTGGTGGAAAGATGCGTTATGCGTGACATTGATTATTGATTATTCCTTGAAGACGAGCTGAAGATTGTTATTTAATGCCAAAGAGGAAGGTGGCTCAGAATTTTATGTTATGGTCCTTTATGCTGTCAGTGAGCTTATGAGGCTGGGAGAAGCTGATATTGCGTCTTGGCAAAATCAGCAGCATATTTAAGGTTTTTGAAAGCACCAGCACGAGGCACAGAAGACAACACCTACATCATTCCTTAACATTTAAATTATTGCGATTTATTACAAATTTATGATTTTATAAAGAAACAAACTTATAGTTGTACAATTTAGAAATACTACTTATTTCTAGAATTTATAAATATAGAATATAGATAGAATTTAGAAATACGCTTGCGAGTGAGAACAAAAGAACATGATTAGTAAAACTAAAATTCATAAATTTTTGTTGCAAAAAGCATTTATGATGAACCAGGAACCAGTTGATCAATTCAAAGACAACAAAACAATCAGTTTGATTGACTGATTACACAAACAAAGGAGAATTCCCCAACAAAGGGGACATCGCGATAACAATGTCTCTTGGCACCAGCATCCTAAACAATACACGCTCAACGAATGTGCATAATTCAAAATGGCGTACGAATTTAACCGTTTCTGTAGGAAAAGATCAAGTTGATTCAAGTGATGACGACGAGGACGATGTAGTAATCGGGCGAAGTTATACTGCTCAACAAAAAAGGAACGTGCCTGATAGTGAAAAGTTGCCAGAGTCTCAACAACACAGCAGCGGAGGGAAGGTTAAAAACAAGTTGCCTGAAGGAGAGGGCCTAAATTTAAAACATCAGCAGCAGAAAGAAACAGAGGGAAGCTTTCTTGCATCAAAATCAAATCAATTGAAAAGAGAAACAGATGGTGAGAATCTGTTGACCATTGGTGTTGTTATGTTCTTAACATTTTTGAAAAGGCTACTTACTGATAATGCAAATTTTATTCACTATCTTTTGATATATGGAGTATATAAAACATATCTTGGATTTTCTTTAGCAACCAGGATTAGATTAGGCTAAAATCTTGAAACCGTTATGTTTAAAATTACTAACCATCTATTATAAAAAGCACTGCAATAAAAGTCATTAGCTTTAATCAATTGGAATTTGAAAAGTCTATAAAATCAACCAACCAGAGTTTTTCAATGAAACTATACCATAGGCATAGAATATGATAGAAGAGTTTATTTATGAAATCCACAGACTGATAGAGAGAGCATGGAGGATATGCTTGCTCTGTTGCATGTCAGGGCGCATTCCATGTAAAGGCCATGTCCCCATAGAAGTAATATACAAACCAAAAAAAATGTATCAGCTGATGATTGCTGATGAAGGGCCAGGCCTGATACGTTTAGTGAATTTGTATTCAAGGCTATTATATTTGTTTAATGTTTTAAATAATATTTTTAAATTGTAACAAGGTATGCCAATTTATGCCAATCACATAATGCCCAAGGCGTTTTATTTTTTTAAATTTAACTCAATGCCAAAGATCTTTGAGCCTGACTGCAGGAAAGGTTTATAATTTAATATAAAATGCACCCTGAGTTGCATACAAATTTGTGAGCAGCAAGCTGTACATTTTTGAGTATCTAAAAAAACCTGGAGAATTAAAAAAATTTGATTGGATAGGAGAAACTGAAAAGGAAAAACTGCTATTTTAGGTTGCTTGTAAGTGGTTGCTTATTATTATTATTATTATTATTATTATTTATATGTTAACTGAGCTGTTAGCTCGGGCACTAGGGCAATTACGATATATTATTATTATTATTAAACTGAAATAGCAAAAACAGCGCAAAATGTAATCCTTCTGATTATGTGCTATAATTTTGCCATACAATTCAATTTCATTCACAGTATGCAAAATTTATAACATAAAAAAATAATACAAACTAATCGACCTGAAGAAACCAGAGCTTATCTTGCTGGGCCTTATCTTCCAAAAACGTATGTGTACCAGTGAGGTACACAATGTACCAGAAACATAATGTTTATAATATTTTTATTCTTCTAGATATATTGAGTAACTCTTCTGCAAGTAAACCATCACAAACTGTTTCAATAACGAATATTCACTCTTTGAGTGAAGGCCCATCTTCAGTTGAAAAGAACATTGATGTTTCCGTTGAAGAAGTTCCAGAGAAAACTATATTGAAGATCGGATCGTCTGTTTTTAGCAAAAGAATATCAGAATTAGACGAGGGTTTTTCTTCACTGGGAAACAACAGTACCGCTGACAAAGATTTCGTGGAAAGCAAAGGTGATTTGGGAATTAAGACGACAATCATGAGGAAATCAGAACAAGAAAGACCATCGCTTCAAAAAAGATCTGGCTTCAAAGATGGTGTGTCTTCGTCGGAAAGCAAGCCTGGGGAATTAAGAGATACTAAAGCCATTAGAGGAAAGAGTAGCTCTGTGGAGAAAAGCAAGCTTCAAAGAAAAGGTAAATTTGAGAGACCTGATAGCTCGGAGGAAGAAGATGACAGTGCGTTTGATGGCCTATCGAGTGATACTGACAGACATTTTGGTGATAATTATAAGCAAAATTCCAAAGACTACTCCAGAGATGTAGATGTCTCTCAACAAGGTAAACGTGATCGAGGCCGGAAAGAGTTTGAGGTTTCTCGCGAGGATAGCATACGCAATTCAAAAAGCTTTGAGGCTTCCCCACGAACAAAATCTGAAATCGAAGATATTTTTGGGCAGAGTGCTTTGAAGAAACAAAGCACTGTTGATAAAACTGAAGCGGGAAGCAAAGGTTATTCAAAACGTGGACAGTTTTCAAGAGACCACTCACCAGCTGCAAATGAAAAGGCGTCTAAATTTGATTCAAGACTGGATGACCATACATATCGGTCTCGCCATGATTTTGGAGGGGTGGAGAATTCAAAAATATCGTCGAGGCAATCTTCAGCTGGCACTGAAAAAGATCGTTCAATGTTAAATCATCGTGATGATGAAAGTGCTGATAGACCCAAGCTTCGTTCTCGGTCTGGTAGAAGTTCTCCCGAAGATGCGACGGTGAAAACAACGTCTCGATCGGGCTCTGGAAGAAACTCACCAGCCGACGGCCTCTTATCTAAACACAAGGGAACTCTTTTTGGAGCCGATAAGCAAAGTAGAGACTCGGTGACTGAGAAAGAAACGGGCACTTCTAAATCAAGCAAAGAGTACTCATCGTATTCAAAGAAAAGACCATCGCTTGAGAGCAACAAGGATCGTAAAAACTTATTTGATAAAGAATCGCGTTCAAAGAGCCCTATCGAAGGTGAGAGGGAATTTCGTTCAAAGAGCCCTATCCAAGGTGGGAAGGAATTACGTTCAAAGAGTCCTATCGGGGGTGGGAAGGAATTACGTTCCAAGAGCCCAGTTCAGAATGGGAAAGAATTACGTTCAAAGAGCCCAATTCAAGGTGGGAAAGATTTACGTTCTAAGAGCCCTATCCAAGGCGGGAAAGATTTACGTTCTAAGAGCCCTATCCAAGGTGGGAAGGAATTACGTTCAAAGAGTCCTATTGTGGGTGGGAAGGAATTACGTTCCAAGAGCCCAGTTCAGAATGGGAAAGAATTACGTTCAAAGAGCCCTGTCCAGGGTGGGAAAGAATTACGTTCAAAGAGTCCTGTTCAGGGTGGGAAGGATTTACGTTCAAAGAGCCCAGTTCAGAGTGGGAAAGAATTACGTTCAAAGAGCCCTGTCCAGGGTGGGAAGGAATTACGTTCCAAGAGCCCTGTTCAGAGCAGCAAAGAGTCGCGTTTGAAGAGCTTTACGGAGGATGATTCGATGCAACTTCGACGAAGTCGATCTTTCGGAGAATCGCCAAGGGGCGAAAAGGGTAGTTCGAGGCATGAAATCGAAAATGGAAGGCCTCGTTCAAAATCAGGCAATTGGAGGAATTACGAAGATAAAGAGAACGGCATTAAAACTGGAAAAAATTTGAATGAAAGCGGATTGTTGAAGTCGTCACGTCTTAAAACTGGTCAAAAATACGGCCTTGGTGAAACCGACTCTGAGGATGAAAGTGATAGCAGTGACGATTATATCGGAATAAAAAAGCGCCACCCTGCTGGCGGTAAAAATAACGCTGAAGATGTAAGTCATAAATACAAGAAAACGGATAACAATGACAATTCGCTCTATTTAGAATCTTCTAAAGCCAAGATACCAAATATGAAAAGCAATCTCACTCCAGACTTAAGAGCAGATAAAAAGAAAGGGACAGGGCATGAAAGGACACTTTTTGGAGATGAGGTTAGAGGGGGCACTTCCTCCAGGTCGACACGCAAGGACGGTGGTTTTGATGGATCGGATGAAGAAACAGCGAATGCGTTCAGAATCAAAGGTATTTTGTGCTTCAGGTTTTAATTTTATTACAAATTTGGGATGGGGGTACACCCATGTTCAGTCAGGGACCGCGGAGCCGATGGGGCTTTTTTGCTAAAATCATTTTTTCCTTAATCTTTGATTGTTCATTGGTTGCCTTTCGGTTGTGTTCATTCCTTTTAGCCCCATCACTTACAGAGTGCTCTGCGGCCCCAGTGCAAAGCAATGACTATGATACTGTTATCAGCTAGTCACAAACTTAATGTAGCTTATTTGTTTATTATTTATTAATATTTATTTATTTATTAGTTATTTATTTATTAGCTTGACCCCTAGATTCTAGTAACTTTTAAAAAGAGCCTTGTAGCCATTCCTGGTAGACGTTCCTTCAAATTGACCGGAACCCTTGTCATGTCTTAATGGGTGTGGAAGTGTCCTTCCCTTTATATTGCAGAAAACAAGAATGCCAAGGATGCATGTGGGTCGTTGATTGACGCGTTGCCTGCCGGTCATAGGATGAATGATGTTTTCCAAAGCTCTGTTTTGATTTCATTTCATGTTGCTTTTTGTGTATTTTAGGGCGCTTGAACAAGACAAAACCCAAAGCTTCGCCATTAAAGGCCAATGTAAAAATTGAAGGGGCTCAATCTTCACTAAACAAAACCAAGAAAGTTGAACACGATCCAGAATTTAGGAAGAAAACGATGAACAAACGGTCACTGTCTTTTACAAATATCAGCAACATCAACCCTAAATCTCCGTTTGTCGAGGAAGAGAAGAAAACAGGTAAACGCAAGAATTCGTTTATCGATTCAGCTGGATTGAGGGAGCAGATTTACTATGATTGGCTACATCAAAAAACGAACAAAACGAAAGCAGAAATGCAGGAGTTGAAGAAAAGGAAAAAAGAAAAAGAGGAAGAAGAACTCAGAGAAAAAAAAGATAAAGTTATTGTGGTGAGTTGATTTTGTTTGTTCTGATAAAGGTCTGCTTAAAAGGATTTCTCAAAGTCAATTGGTTTTTTGGAAAAAGTTTATGGAAAATGGAAATTTGGAAAATGATTTTTAAGTAAAGTTTTTAAATTATTTTTTCAAACAGCAATTTGGTAACCCTTACAGCCCTTACCCCAATAACCTCAACCCTAACTTAGACTTGACATAACCTAAGCCAACCCTTACTTACCTTACCTTAAATTACCTTACCAGTTCGAGAATTCATCTTGAGTCCTCTTGTCTCTTTCCCTCCATCCATCTCTGTCTGCTATGCCATCGCTATAGGATCTTCATGGATACATCCTGAGTCTTCCGCTAGTTGGTCGATGTAGGTGCTAGCAAGACGACCAACAGAAGCGGAGCCATGTTTTGTGTTCCAGAGTAGAACACTGCTAGCCAGTTCCTTTTTATTTGGCAAAGCAGTGTCTAGCAAAGCGTAGTCTTCTCTCTCTGTGTTGGGGTATTTGAAATTGGCCTGAGATGTCCCTATAGCTGTCTCTTTGGTAGATGTTTCTTCCGAGTCATGTTTAAGGCAGCTCGTAGCATTAAACTACAGATATAACTAAGTCTCCACATATAAGAAACCAGATTTTTCATCCAAGTATTGTTTCATAAACAATAGGCTTTTGTTTTATCCATTGTTTTCTTTAAAGAAACAGCCTGAAGTTACTTATATGTTTGTTTCTTATTCGTGGGGACTTACTGTATGTGTTCCAACCCCAACTTAAAATACTCCAGTCAATCAGAACTTTCTTGAAACTTGACGAAGTGGACCATAGTTTGTTTCGTACTAAACCAAACATATGCTAAAAAACGTTTTCTTGTCTTCTGAGCCCAGACCTCAGATATATGACATTTAAGAACAGCTTCTTTTGGGCTCTGGAAACTATCATTATCTAAAGTTTTTGGAATTTTTTTCCCATTTGTTATAAATTAAAGCACATTCATTTTCAGTCTCAAAAGGCTTTCGAAGCTTGGCAATCTTCGAAAGAAGTAGATATAAATAAAAAGCAAGAACTGGCGAAGGAAAAGAAATTGAAAGAAAAAGAAAAAAAGGACGAAGCACTGCAAAAGAAACTTGACTCAAAGAAATATTTTGAATCTTGGAAAACGAAGAAGGAAGAAGAGGTGATCGAGTTATTGAAGAAGAAAAAGGAAGAAACACGATATAAAAATAAGAAAGAACACGAAGAAAAGGAAGAGAAGAAAATTGATTCAAAAAAAGTCTTTGAAAAATGGTATGATATTTGATTTTATGAGAAAGGTCTTGCTCATATTTTCTCTCATATTTATATCTCATCAGAAAAATGAATAAAAATGCACAATCTAAATTCCCAAATAGCTGCTCTTTCAAGGATTTGTGCATGAGTTGTTCTCAGATCGTTAGTTCTCTTTTAAAAACTATTTAAAAATGGTAAGCTATATGTACGTCCCATGAATAGCACACATCCCACGATCGGACGTGTGTGTGCCTGCTGAGATTTTATAAACCCACCCATCTTTAATGTTCACATACTCGTGCATACTCAATATTGATGTTGCGTTTCATTCCGAACCAGCCAATTTTAAGGACAATTTCCAATATCTAACCCAACATTACAGCACCCAACCCGGGATATACGTATTGCTGAGGGATCGTATTTGCTGTCAAAGTTACTGTAAATTCTAAAATTCTTTTACAAACTTCCTAGATAAATGCATATTTTCGCTATTTGTTATGGAGAATGTTTCATTGTAATTTGAAGTAATTTTACCAGGTTGCAGGAAAGATTCTATGTGATCTTCTGCGTCAGAAGTTGCCTAACCTAAATTTTTGAACTTTAAATCTATGTTAATTTGAAGGAAATCGAACAAAGATCAAATTCTGAAAAATAAAATCAAGGACAAGAAAGAACAAGATAAAGAGAAAAGGTTGTTGGAAATTGAAAAAATGGAAAAGAAAAGAGAAGCAGAGAAAAAGTTTGAAAGCTGGAAGGAAAGAAAAGAGAAAAGCCCGCGACCGGAAATGACGTCAACTCTTAGGCAGAGGTAGGATTTAAGCCCTGACCAAGCGAACTGAATATTTCATTGAACATAATTCTACAAAAGTCTTATTCCTTGCATAGAGGTAAGGCTTACTCAAAAGCATTCAGTGATTGAAACACAGTGGCGAAATAAACTGGACTTTGCACTGAACTCAAAAAGTTTGCAGTTTGTTCAGTGAAATGTTTACTTTACTTATTGAAGGGTTTTCAATTTAATAAACTTTTTATATCTGTTTAAGTTAAACAATTTTAAAAACTGTTCACGAATATTTAAGGTAAATTTATCTTACAATTTTAATCTTCTAATTTTTAATCTTTTTTCTGTCATTGGCTGCTTTCTCTGACGAGAGTGTATTTATCTATCTTCATGTATTTTTGGGTATTTTTGATCTCACCACTGAGCGAGATCAGGAGCTCACGGGAGAAGGTATATGACCCCCAGTTATACGAAGATGTGACACGAAAAATATGAAATAATTCTCTGCTTAGCTTCAATGTAAATGTCGTGAGTTTAGATAGGTTGGGCTTTTAAGTAATTTTAAACGAATTTTGACTAAATTTTAGAGAAATTTTGGCCCCCAAGACCACCTTTATCGGGCACATACTCGTTCCCAAATGCTAGACCTGTACCTCACGAACGCATTTTCTTCATCTATGCATCGAGAGAGAATTCTGTTTAGCTCATTATTTGGCTGTCAAGCAAATTATTTGGCTCAGAATATTACAATGCGATTTGTCACTGTAAAAAATGGATTTCACACCTTCAACGCAGGCAAGCTAATCATGATAAACGAAACGAAACCAAAACGTTTTGCTGTCTTTGTTTATTTTAATTTTATTAAAGGCATTCAGAGGAGATCTATTTTTTCAAATTGTCAATCGTATTGCCATACTCAAAACCGCAATCGTTTATTTTTTTAAATTCTCCTTTGTTTATGTTCAGTCATTCTCGTACAGCAGGCTATCGTTTAATTCTTCTCGTCTTCTCGTCTTGTCATTATTGCCAGGAACTTTCACTGTGTCTGCGTTCCTAGTAATTAGTAAGCTACATTCGTTTTCATTTTTATAGGGCTTGGTGTCCTGGCAGCCGGAACAGTGGTGATGCCATACCGCAACAAGTGAGGCCTGTTGTCCAGAGGAACCCGCCAAACCGTGCAAGAGCTATGAGCGCATCTGGAAGGATACAAAATGGTTCTCTGCGGTCGACTTTTACAAGAACGTGAATGAAACCAAACTGTGTTTGACGAGTATAAATATTGGTTAGGTAGCATTATAGTGTTTTTAGCCATTTTTTTTAAATTGTTCGAAGAACAAGACACAGCTTGGTGCATTAACATGACAAAGTTTCTGACTGAAAAATTTCATTTTTCAAAAAAAACATTCTGGACACTTTTTACAGATCTGCCACCAAACACATCTTTCTCAGGAAAAAGGGTTATATTTGCCCAAAAAGTCTGGTTTCCATATGCCCAATTCCTCCATAGAGTCGCAGTCACGAGGTGTTGCAAGAACTATTCTTCTGTTTCCAAAAGTATTTTTAACAACAAATATTACCAAGATGACTTTTGGACGTTTTTAGAGAGTTTCAAAAACGTTTGCACAAATAAAGTTTTAAACAAAATTTCGTACGAAAAGTTTGATCATCCGAAACTCCTTGATGTTACTGTATCTTGTTGCCAGTTTCGAAAGTTTTTGATACTATTTATTAAAATTGGAATGAAGAATGTTTTTTGGTGTTGGTCAGTTGCAAGAGATTTCCAGGGTTGTAGTAGCCATCGGGGATGGGGGCAGTTATCTCCATCCCTATAGATTTAGTCGAATTTAGATTTATTTATTTATTTTTACCCTCAAAAACAAGTAAAGCATCATCCCAAATCTCAGCTGTGTTATTGCTCACCCCCCGTTCACATAACTGTATTTTTTATACGGCCCTAATCTCCGCAAATAATTTTATTGCTATTTTTTGCAAAGTATTAAATTTATGGTGATGTTACGAACATCTGTGACCAGTTTAGAAATTGCCCCTTCTTACTTTGGACTGGACGAAAAAGTTCAGTTGAAAGAATTTGCAAAATAGTAAACAATGTTAGCCTGTAGTAAATTTTTCTGAAGTATCATAATTTAACATTTTTGACACGTTTTTGAACATTTTAAATGTAAATATGTTTAAATGCTTAATTAAATAAAGAGGATTTTTGAAAAATTTGTATCTTATGCGATATTTGTTTTTTCGTCACTTTTAAAGGTTATGAAAATTCCTTGTTATTGTGTCTATTGTTTATGACCAATATTGTTATTATTATTTTATAAATGTTTCAAGATATGCTTATTTGTTTTCTGTATTTATATTTGTAGATCTGAAGAATAAATTGACTTGTTCGCAGAGAAAATTTAAAACCGAGCCAATGGATTATTTATTGTGATTTTGAAGACTGAATGATTGATTTTGTTGTCCGCCGTTGTTTTCTTATGATCAGTCAAAATAAGGCAGAGAAGAATTAAAATCAACCACAGCGAAATTAAAATTGGATTATTCATTGCTGATTTTTGTGTTTGCTTTTATCGTTCGTTGTTTAGTTGTTTTGAGATTTTGCTTTGCTGGTCTTGGGCTTGAAAGATGTAGACAAGGAACCAGTAGAATCAGTAGAGGAAGAGGCAGTATTATAAGAAGAAGAAAAGTAACTGAAAAGCAAGGCAGAATACGTATAAGCAATAGATGAAGAAAATAAGCTGTATTCAAGAAGAAGAAGCCGAAGATGAAGCAGAATAAGATGAAGCAGAAGAAAAATTATAGAAAAAGAAAAGAAGAAGAGGCAGAATGAAGAAAAATAAGCTGCAATAAAGAAAAAAAGCAGAAGATAAAAAAGAGGAAGAAGAAGAAGAAGCAAAATAAGCAGCAGGAGAGACAATAGATAAAGCCGAAGATAAAGCAGAATAAGAGGGAGTAGGAAAAAAAAGTAGAAAAGAAAAGGAGAAGAGGCAGAATAAGCAACAGTAGAAGCAGTAGAAGAAATAGAAGAAAATAAGCAATAGTGAAAGAAGAAGAGAGTAAAGACAAAAGAATAGAAGAGTAAGAAGAAGAAGAGAAGAAGCAATTTGACAAAAGAAAGAAGCCAAAGAAAAAGCAAAATAATCAGCGAAAGTAAAAGCGGACTAAAACAAAAAACAGGATGTAGAAGAAGACCAGTGACCAAAGAGAATAAAGTAGAAGAAGAGGCAAAAGAAACAATACTAGAAGAAGAAGGGACGAAAGAAGAAACTTCAGAAGGAATAACAGAAGAAACGACAGAAAGAAGAATTGGACTACGAAGAAGCAGAAGAAGCAGTAGTCAAAAAAGCTGCAGTAGAAGAAAAATAGGAAGCAGAATAAGCAGCAAAAAAGGACACAGTAGAACTGGAAGAGTCAAAAGAATCAGTAGTATGAGAAGAAGGGATACAAGATAAATCAAAGAAAAACAAATGAAAATCAAGGAAAAAACATAGAAAACGGAAGAAAAACAGACAAAGAGGTAGAAAGAACGCATAAGAGAAAGAAACAAAAGAAACAACAAAAACAAGCCCAAGAAGAAGAGAACAATATAACATAATAGAATAATAAGGAAGAAGCAGGAGAAACAGTAGTAGCAGAAGAAAAAGAAGCAAAATAGGAAGCAAAAGAAGTGGCAGGAAAACAAAGAAGGAATATCACTATCAGATTCAGAAGAAGAAGTAGAAAAGAACAAAAGAAGCAGCAACAAGAAGAAACAACGGAAGAAACAAGACAAACAACTGAAGAACAAAACGAATATGACTTAGAAATGAGAACAAGAAGAAGCTGAAGACCAATCATAAGAAACGGAACAAGAAGTTGGAGCAGAAACAGAATGAGAAGTGGATTGAACAAGAATAAAAAGCAAAATAGTTAGTGCATAATAACAAAGAATAAAAAAGAATTTGTGGGTGTGTTTTTGGAAACGAGGCTCTATTCAATTTACTTTGACTTTCAAAAGTGGTCTTTTTCTTTGGAAACAAAATGGCTTCTTCTTCACGTGTTTTAATTTATGGCGGTAAAGGTGCTTTGGGAGCAGCATGTGTCAATTTTTTCAAGAGCAAAAATTGCGTGAGACTTTATTTAAATTTAAATTTAGTACTGTTTCAAATCAAGACTAAAATTGGTGTATAGTAGTGTGTCAATTTTCTTGTGAAAAAGATCAGCCAGATCTGTCTTGCAAAAATTAAACAGATATGCTGTTGGGCCATATGAAATGATCATGATGATTGATGGAATAATATTAATTTAAAATACTTAAGTTAAGTTTAAAGTCTATCAACCAAAGTTAGGCTGACGGAAATTAAATATATTTGGAACCGTTGCTCTGGTTGCGTTTAGTTAATAATGGGCTATTTCATTTTTAGTTCGTGCAGTGCACAGGGACAGGGGAAAATTCCAGAAAAGTATTCGTCCCTGAGTCAGAGGAAAATTCCAGGGTAGTATTCCCTGAGTCAACCCCCCCCCCCCCAAAAAAAAAATCTAGGGTACCATTCCAGATGACCCAGGGGATATTAATGTTTTCCTGGGGGTCTGTCACGTCAACAAAACATAAAAATCCAGGTTATTATATTTTAGCAACCTGATTTTCCACGGAAATTGACAGATAACATTTGATTTCAAGAGGAATACTTCCCAACAACAGATCCATTGAGTGACATGAACTGCAGTGAAAACAAACATGTTTTACATCACCTTGGTTAAACCTGAGAATTGTCATAAACATTCTAAACAGCCCTTTTCCATTTGTGTTTAACAACAAAACAATGGTAGAAAGAATGAAGAAAAGTTTAAAGTTTTTAGTATTTTCTTTACCTATTGCTCTAGAATGATGAAAACATTCTGGTTAAACAATAGATAGTTGTTCACATCTTTGCATGCATATCATAAAAATCTATCTAAATCTTTCTGTTTGCCAGTTGATGCTCACTTTATTTAATTATGCATCAATTTTTAGTGGGTGTTGTCAGTTGATCTTGCACCAAATGAAGATGCAGATGCCAATATAGTTGTGACAGAGTTGAGTGACTGGGTAAAGCAAAGTGAAATGGTTGCTGGTAGAGTTGACGAATTGATGGCTGGCAGTAAACTAGATGCAGTCCTTTGTGTTGCTGGTGGATGGGCTGGTGGTAATGCAAAGAGCAAAGGTAAAAATTATTTTATATAATTTTGCTTCTAAAAATGTATATATTCAGGTTGAAAACATAATCTATTTGCATAAAATTTTTTGTAAGAATTGACTTGCAATTGGAAATGCCAAACTTATTCCTAGGGGTATCAATTTTTCACAATTGTCACAATTATCAGTCTAAGGTTAAGATTATGTATAATTTTGGGGATACAGATCTGGTCCAGTATCCCCTTCCTGGTGGTCATCCCATATCATTGCACCAGATGAAATTGAATTTGTCACCTTTGAAATTGGACAGAATGTATGAAACTTTGTGAACATAACTGTTGTACCTTCCAAATTTTACTTTCATATCTTTTAGATTTTTAGAGTTATCAACCAATAAATTTTGTCTAATTTTTGCTATAAAAATAGTAATATTCTGCCATTTTGAATTTTGCAGTTATTACAATGTTACTCTGTTTTTCACATTAATTAATATTTATAAGAGATAAAGTTGCCAAAACCTGTGCTAAGGGATTTTAAGATATAGTAGAACTCAGAAAAAGCATTCCCACCAACATATATTGTTCTGATATGATACTTTTCTTTTGGTCATTTGAAGTCATTATGTTCAAAATTTATTTTCTGCAAAACCAATGTGGTGCATCAAAGTGATTTGGTAATAACTTTTGTTTGACTGGTGTAATATAAAATTTCTTTCCTTAGAGAGGATAATTTTTCAATTTATCATTGAACATTTTTATGAAATTATGTATTTGTTGTGTCATTTGTATTTACTTATCATAGATCTTGGTTGTCATGTATTTGAACTGAATTTCAGCAACTCGTAGTGAAACTGAAAATGCTGTTTGTCTATGTATGGTTTTTATCATTTGAAGCTTGCTTCTTTAGATTTTATAAAGAGTGCAGATTTGATGTGGAAGCAAAGTGTGTGGACTTCATCAATATCAGCAGCCATAGCTTCCCATCACTTAAAAGAGTAAGTATCTTTTATATCAAGCCCAGGAGTCTGAAATTTAAGAAGTGGTTCAGAAGAAGGGGGTGCATGGAGAGCCCCTAAGCCCTTCAGAAAGAGGGGTGAAGCCCCCTACCTAATTCTCATTTTAAAAAGTAATGTCATGTTAAATCTTTATGGAAACAACAAAAAATTGGGTGTTTCCAAATGAATGAAGTGTGTTGCTTCAAGAACATTTTATCAATTGACTTGCAAGAGCCCCCTTGTTACTGATTCACTTCCACACCACTGAATTGAAACTATAATTTCAAAGCATATTTTTGGTGACCAAAAAATACTGTCCACATTAAAAGTCGATTTTTATTTTAAAAAGTTTTTCTGATCGTTAATTTTTTGTTAATATTGAAAAGTTCATTTTTTTGAGTCACCCAGTATTTGAAAATTGTTTCGATTCTGTTACATAGAATTTTATCTTTTTTTGTAGAGGTGGACTCTTAACCCTTCCTGGTGCCAATCCTGCTCTCGGAGCAACAGCTGGTAAGAAATGAAAAAATTTTGTTTGCTATTTTTTATTTATTAGTGTTTTTTTTATATTATAGACTCCTTTTACATAATCCACAGAGGGTGCTCCTACTGAGAATTTCAACTTAAGTTTGAAATATGTGAGAAAAATTACTGCTGCTTTTCTTGTACACATTTTACACTGAACGGGAAAGATATATTATATGAAAGTTATATTTAAGAGAAAAAAAGCTACCACTAGCAGATTGAAAAAATGCTCAGAAAACACAATTTTTAAATGATTTCAGCTGAAATTCACCTGAACGAGACCAGATCATTTTGACACAGTACTTCAGCGTATCATCAATGAACAGATCGTCAAAACCGGGGCTGAAAGGTCTGTAGCCCCCAATCATTTCAAGAACAGTGGTGATTTCAAGCAATTGATTAATTAAACCTTTGCTCTTTGTTGTTTTGAAGAGAATATGCCCCCAATCTACAACAGCTTCCGATGACACTGATCAATGAGAACAATAGTAACACTACGATCTACGTAATGAATTTTCATTTAACGCATTTTTTAACTCACTTTAACTCAGCTACGATCCTTCTTCTTTTATTCAATTTATTTAATGTTGGTGTAAAAATAGTAACATATAATTAATGCCAAATAATACAAAACTAAGATTACAATTGTCAATGCTAACAAAACAACAACAAAAATCGTAAAAGCAGATCGAATTTTCACTCATTAAAAACGTTATGAAAATAGGAGGATTAAAACCCAGGTTCGGTATTATATAGGTTTTGCATATTGTGTCTTAAATCGATTATTATTCCTGAAGTTGTACGTAGCACTGTTTTCAATAAAAATATCTTTCATAAAAGGCGGATTCATGTCATTGATTGTTTTAAACATTTCTACTGGCAGTATTTGTTGATTTTTCTCATGTACTGTGACAGCTTTGTCTCTTCGTAAAAGTTCTTCAAATCTCTTGCCTCTGCGGAGGAATGTGTGCCTTGAGAAGTCACGATTTTCCAGGTCAAAAACACTTCAAATAGAAACTAAAGAATGTAAACAATTACATTATTTGAAAGTTTTGAATAATCCAATTCTTAAAAGCGCTGTTGAATAGTAGAACTATTTTAACATCATTATTTTAACATCATTATTTCAACATCATTATTTTAACATCATTGCCCTCCGGTCCAAGTGACTTCGTGGCATTATCGTAGAACGTCATCAGGGAAAATCTTCCTTTCTTTTTCATTCTTTTTTATATGCTTTTCTTGGCCGCGGATCGCCAAGTTCTTAGGCTTGCTCCAAGTCTGTTTCATTTCGTTTCGTTTATCAGTAAAAAAAATTTCACTGCGGAGGAAAATAGCGTGTGGAGGAGAGACCTCAGGAAAATAAGATACTGAGGTCTCTCCTCAGCAGGGCGTTTTCTTCCGCAGTAACAGATATTTTACTGATTAACGAAACGAAATAGACTTGGAGCAGTTTTTTGCCAGGGAAGTCCGAAGCATACCGTGGCACAGTGATCCAGATTAAACAAATTATTGAATAAATAGGAAAAAACGTATGTTTGAAAACATAACTTCACTCATAATGGTCCAATTTTTACAAACTTTGTTTTATATTAAAGACAATCACCCCAGATCTCAGATGTAACTTGGTTGCAGGAACAATTTTTCGAAGCATGGGTAACCGGAAACATGGACGATATTTAGCTGTTTTTAAGAATTTCAACGAAAAACGATAATTCAGTAGTAGAAACAAAAAATTCAAGTGATTCTAAGTGTTGACCATCAATAGGTAAAAAAAATACAATATCTCAGGAAGATTTCTGCCAAGGGTTCGTTTTAATTTTTTTTGGACAATTTTATAAAAATTTCAACCAAAAATCCGTATCTGCATGCAGGCTTAAATTTAAAAGTATTAATGGGTAATGTCTGGTTTTTTCTCTCTACATCAGCGTTTCTCATATATTCATGGTGATCTAAACAGTCTTTGAGTGAAGTTATGAAATTTTGAAGTTAAGCTAAAGACAACAATTTTTACCGGAAGCACTAAGATAAACAACAACATGTCATTTCATCAAACTTCAAAAAATTAATGGGACAGAATCAGTGGTCCAATTTTTAAAATGTTTGCTTGATTTTGACCCCTGGCATTCCTTTTTTATGGACAATGTGAAATATTGCAAGTCTTCAAACATCCAGTTTTTCCTATTTATTCCATCTTCTGGATCACTGTGCGTGGGCATAATTTAGACACTTTTCCCACCTGGAAATTTGCCGGGGTAAGATTAGCCGGCTCACTTAAGCAAGAGTGTATCATTGACGGATACAGTCATTCGATCAATAGACATGATCCCACATTCCCAATAACCATCCACTGACCAGCGTCGGATAATATTCAAAATATTTTAACTTATTTCCCACTTCAACCATGCTTCAACTCATATCTATAGCATCTTTAATTTGGTATAATTTGTGCAGCCACTAACTTCTTCATATGCTCCTCTAGTTGAAACATTTTAAACACTTTTTTGTCCATTGTCACTTACACGTTTTATATAATAACGTCAAATGACCTTTATATAAAAACGCAAGGCTGAGATTTGGGTCAATTTTGTTTGGCATCTACAAAATTGCTTAAGAATTAAAGCGTCGAAAACAGTTTTTTGCCACCTTGAAAAATGGTTGCTTTATCCGGGAAAAGTCCACACAAGGTTATATTTTACAGAACCAATGAAATGATCCCGCGGGAGGTCAACCCCGGAGCCATTGTACAAACTAACCAAACGAAAACTAACAAAATATCAAGGGGGGACAGCAAGATTTTCGAATTTCCTGGAACGGTCTGTAAATATATCAATTCAGCTCATGCATGGGAAATCGTCACCCACTTCTTGCAAAAATTGAGTAATTCACGAAAGCGTCTAATTCCTAAAATGTGTAACACAAAACGTAAGTTTGTTTTCGTTTTGAGACTAGCCAATCACATCACAGAGTTCTTATCACGTTCCTATCTTTTTGCTTCCCTAAACACTGTGACCGAATTCAAACCACGGAATGCAGGACAAGTGGAATGAAAAAAAAACAGAAGTGGGAATAAATACAAACTTTACTTTTCTTAAAGCCCGTGTCCTAAAGCCCGTGTCCCATATTTTTTTCGTGTACATTGTCAATATTTTAATTATTACATATTATCAGTATCTGTTTTATTTGACGTACAACACGCACACCTGTAAATTTACCGGAATTTTATCATTCTTATGTTCATGAATAATGCGAATTGATTGGGCATTTTGAAAATGTAAACAAGTGGACCGGTGAATAAAATGCAGAATTCTGAAATATACTTTTTCAGGGATGATTGGATATGGTATGGCTAAAGCTGCTGTGCACCAGCTTACATACAGCCTTGCTGAAAAGAATGGTGGACTGCCAACAGATGCTGTCGTTGCAACAATTTTACCGTAAGTCACGATTTTTACTCTTTACATCTACCAGGGATAATAACAGGCTCCACTCATTCAACCGCGTGCATCTAATGAGTCAGGGGGGAGTACCATATAACTCGGGTAAGGGGAGCGTGTCCGAGGAAATCTTGAGCTGATCCAAGAATATAATGGTACGAAAACTCGCACCCAAAGATATAATAGTATGGCGCATGTTATGGTGCAATTTCGCTGCCTTTAACGTCCTTATATTAACATTTATATGCTATTTCTTAAATATTTTACCCAAAAATATATGATTTCAATTCTGTAGAGCCAAATTATATTTTTGATGGAAATTTTTTCAGACCAAAAACATATTATCGAGACCCCAGACCCAAAATTATACGACCCCCCCCCCCCACTCAAGTTAGGTGATACTGCCCCCCCTTGGGAAAATAACCAGCTTAAAACAGGCCTGCCCTAAATTTTCTGTCGCACCAAGTTTGCAGGATTTATTGATTCTTGACTTTGGTTGGATAATCCCATTAATTCCTTGAGAAGGAGGCTGTTCAATGAGACATTTTGGCGAGAAACTTTAAACCAAACACTAAGTTGATTCGAAGGGAACTAAGACACTGTGATGGTATTAACTGGAACCCAAACTCCCTGCAACGGCAAAACTTGTTCACGCTTTTTTGATGGGTTTGACAATGAACGTTTTGGTTGAGGTGCGGTAGACGAGTAGATCGTAGCTAACACGCTAACAGTGTGACTTAGATTTACAAATCGTGTCTTTTTCCATTAATTTTATCCGCGAACAGAATCTGATATCGTCTGGCTTGAAAATGGTCTCGGCCATTACCCGACATTATTGTTTTTTTTTCTCCATGCAAACGGCTCCTGAGGTTAAGATAACAAAGAACATAATTTGAATGGGGCTTTGTGTGCTCTGGGTCATTCAAATTCTATCTCGTTATTCGGATTTTCTGTCACAGTTAGATTAGTATACTTTGTAAGAGTGTTAACTTGAGTTGTTTTGAAAGCAAACTTTTTTTTCAGGATTTTTACAGACTGTTTTATGTCATCAGTCTGAAGCAGTTAATCACTGTTGTTATTTCATTTCCGATTGTCAGATTATCCTTTATCACATATGCTCCTGCACATTTACATCTTCCTACGCAGCGTCCATTGTTGATAATATTGTGGGCGCATAACCCCTGAAAATTTCTTTTTCATCGATTCTAAAACATGGCCTATTACTGGGGCTCTCCGAATACCGATAGACTCCCTTCAGTTTTTATCAGTCGAGTTACTTCCTCTGAGTAACTTAACACTTCTTAAGTTCAAAGTAACGTGCCAATTACCACTGTTGTTAAAAAGTGACACTTGAAAGTGATACTTGAAAAGTATCACTGTTGTGTTTGCGCTGAAAGTATCATTATTGTATTTGTAGCATCAGGTTCCGTGTTTACATCACCCTGTGTACTGTCCCTGCTTTCATGGGCCACTGATCAGGGATCGCGGAACCGTATTGATTTTCTCCGGAAAAACTGTTTTTCTATTTATGTTTCAGGCAACGCGTTTTCTGCCACTGACCTGCGTATACGGAGAAGATACTCCTGGCAGGCCAAAATTGTTTTTTGCTTGAGTCCGGAATTCTTTGCCAACCAACCACTGGGATGAGAGCGTTCATGCATGGTTCATGCTAGCGAGAATTAAAAAAATATTGCTATTTTCAGCTTCCGAGATCACGGCTGGAAGAGGATATATGACCATGCTTCAAAAATGTTTTCTCGTGTAAACTGTAAACAGAAGCTGGACATCCCAAAATACTCTCGGTTACCCGGGGAATATTTCGTACATACTGGGCAAGTGGAGACTCTACTTATTTACTGCAAATGCAAAAGGAAATTGCTTGGGTCGGCTTGGCGTCACAAGATTTTGTCTCGGAAACTCGGGAAATATTTTCTCCATGTAACACCAGAATTTGAAAACATCTGGCCTAGAAAGTCTTGACCATCATCCGGGACTATCTGTTTCCGCTGTAGCGCTAATGAAGTTGAAAGCAGAAGAACATTTTCTGGTCAGTTATACCCAGCCAATGACCAACCTCGAGAAAGAACGTTTCCGTTACTCTTCATCGACCGTATAGAATAAGGCAATTACTCTTGTTGTAGAGAAGAAATTGTTTAAAACCTTAATCACAAATGTATTGTTGATTTTAAAATGCCAGTAAAAATGAGAAAAAGAGCCGCAGAGTACACCCACCCAGTCATGGTCACAAACCTGGATTTTGCATACGACCTTAGCATGGTTTCAGAAACAGCAGAAAAGGCAAGAAAGCTTTTTGCTGAGGCGACAAAGGTGATGTCCCTCAACAGCGAGGACAACAAGAGTGTAACCATCGCTGACGGGACTGTTCTAAAAGTAGTCGAAGACTTCAAATACCTTGGTGCGTGGGTGGCATCAACCACATAGCATGACAAAATATGAAAATCAGGGATGAACGATAAGCTCAAGATGCGTTTGTTTGTAGCAACCGTTGGGTCAGTGCTGTTGTATGGGTCTGAAATATGGACATTAACAGCACAACAAGAGAAAAACATTGATGGTACATACACAAGAATATTACGAATGGCCCTACAGGTCAGTTGGAAGGACCGCATCAACAACATTTACTTCTACGCAGACCTCCCAAGCGTAACAGATAAAATACGGGAAAGAAGGATGAAACTGGCAAGACATTGTGTCAGGCATCCAGCAGAGCTAGCAGCAAGCTAACTCATTATGGGAGCCAACGAGAGGGACTACGAGACGGGGGGGGGGGGGGGGTTTAAGCTTTGTGAACAACCTGCGACGTGAAA
>JAYJMH010004008.1:0-18058 GCA_036873815.1 Phacellophora camtschatica | reverse complement strand
CCCCCCCCCCCCCCCCCCCCCCCCCCCCCCCGGGCCGCGTGGTGAACAAGCTGCGACGGGACATGAGACATCAGAACTGAGGACTCTAATGCTGGACAGGAAAGTGTGGAGAGCAGTGAACCGCAGGTCTCGAGCTGGCGTTGGATGATCCGTACTCTCACGTCACATCATGGATACGTTTAGATTTTTAATTGGCTCCAACTCATTTTGTTGTTATAACAGTACTCCTATTTTTTTTTCAGGGTCACCCTTGATACTCCAATGAACAGAAAAGGGATGCCAAATGCCGATTTCTCTTCATGGACTACGTTAGATTATGTTGCAAAGTAAGTGCGAATCAAAAGTAATATTTCATTTTTAGCAGGGGTGCAAAAGAGGGGGTCCTGGGGGTCCGGACTTCCTGCCCCGCGCCCTGACTTTTTTTCTAAAAATTACGTATTGCCCTAATTTTGGAAGCAGCTAACAGAACATACTAGGTATCAACTAAAAAGAACTATCCAAGATAAACTGTTGTATGTTAAAGGTAAAAATCCACGTTAATTTAGGTCCCGCTCACGGTGCATTTATTTACACGAAAACAGATAAATTTTCTTTGATCTTTTTAAATACGGGCATGATAATGGGACAATTTAAAAGCGGGTCATATCTTTATGTACACCAACGAACAGATGCTTTCAAAAATGCTTGCGACAGTCAATGCAATTAACCTCTGCCTTGGTATCTTATTTTAGTATCGTTCCCGTAAGGCACGTGTGAACTAAGCCAAAGATTTTTATCGTCGGCGACAATTTTTCCCATCAAAATAAAAATCGTGCTATGTGCAGCAACTAAAAACCAAAGATTTTTGTATCGTCCGCGACAATTTTTCTATCTAAACAAAAATCGTGCTGTGTGCGGTGCTCGACGACAAAAATCTCTGAGATATTATCATAAGAACCAATCACGAGGCAGCAAAAGTCACATGTTGCAGAAGGAAAACGAAACAAAATGGCGGCCGAGGTAGATTTTTGGATATTTTTTGCACTATTGAAGATAAAAATCATTATTGAAGATAAAAATCATGCGGCAACGAAAGACGAAAGACAAAAGTCGCATGTTTCGCCGATAAAAATCTGCAGTGTGCTCTAGGCTTAAGGTAGATATATTTAGGTAGAAATAATCTAATTCCAAATCTCGTTTTGTTGTTTAGAAATATGATTCTAAAGCTTGATTCTTGTTTCATTTTGTCATGTATTTGTAAATTTTTCTTGCAGCATGTTCTACGAATGGACACAGGGAGTTGCGGTGCCGAAAACTGGCAGTCTTGTGAGTTTAAACACGAAGGATGGCAACACGACGTTATCTTTTACTCAGTGTAGTACGTAAATAGTGCACGAACATATCTTGATGACATTCAATGATTCAAATACTCGTTCTGCTGTAGTTTGTGTATCGAAGATACTGTCTAGAATATTTGCATGACGAAATATTATATTTTGATAGGATTCCGTTACATCGTAGTCTATTTTTTCTTTTCTCTTTGATTGGGCATCGCAAATGAAAATGAAAAAACCTATTTTTAAATTTTATTTGTTTCTTACCTTTTTGTTTGTTTTACCACGGATTTGATTTAGGGATATAGAAAAAATAAAAGTACACAGGGCAGGCCTTATGGATGTGACACCCCTGGACAAGACTGTATTTACTCGGCAATTTCATCTCGTCTGGGAATTCAATGGGCAAAGCTGAGTTATTATTTTTTGACAAAATTATTATTCTACTCCTAAAATGTTTCGAGACACCCCTCTTCCAAAATTATCTTCAAATTTTCACTGATAGTACATTGAACCTCTCTAATTCAAAATTTCTTAACTCGAACTGTTGATTAATTTAAACTGTTTTCTATATATATCCCTCGAGAGCTTTCAGTGTTGAGTTAGGCCCCGTTAACACGAGTACGGTTCCAAAAAGTTCGGTTCCAAAAAAGTTCACTTCCAAAAAAGTTCGGTTCCATTCGAGTACACCTTTTGCGTTTACACGAGATCGGTTCCACAAAAGTACGCTTTCCTAGGTGAACTCAAAAAAGTACGGCAAGGTGAACTTTTCGAGTTCGGTTAGGCAGGTCTCGTGTAAACGGAAAGCCAAAGTGAACTTTTGTGGAACCGGACTTTTGTGGAACCGTACTCGTGTAAACGTGGCCTTAGCTTTGCTTTGGCAATCTCGAAAACTCACTGCGCTGCTATGCTATCTCGAATCGAAGAAAATTTCATTCCTCTTGCGAGTTCGAGAAAGTAGGATTTAACTGTACGGCGTTTTTAATTTATTCCCCATAGAATAAACCTTTAAGGCCAGATTTCCACTTGGTCGTTTGTGTTGTCGAGGAATACCCAAAGGCCAAACGAACTATTGGAGAAAACACATTTTCTCACGACCCTAATGACTCTGACGACTGGGTCGTTAAAATTCCTATCTTAGCGACCCTAAAGATCCTTGCCTACTTGTAGACCACAAAGAAAAGAACCCTTTAATTCTTGAAAGGTATAACAATATTATTAATGTGCAGGTTGAATCAGGTGTCATGTAGAAAGTGACGCAACTCGAACAGGCAGACGAGATCCACACTTTAGTTGTTTTTTTTCAAGTGGAAACCAACCCAACAGCCCGAAAGATTTATAAAGCAAACTGGACATGAGAGTTACCTTTCTTTGTTTTGAATATTTTTGACAACAGTACGTTTGTCCTTGCGATTACACAACGCGATGTCCTTGAATTTGAAAGATTGACAAAATATATATTTATTGTGTATTAAGAAACTGATTTTAAAAATGTGAGTTTCTTAATCTTGGGGACTTACTGTGGCGGGGTTAACTGCTCTGCATTTTTACTCGATTTCCCATGGCCATGGGGAGTGGATTTGAACGCAAACTTTTTTAAACTAGAACTTCTTTTAAATGCAGACGTGCAGAAACTTCGAGACTTTTTGGGAAACCGCAATATTTTGGTGACGGGTATGTTTTCCCTCCCTCAAAACATGTGTCAAAATTTATGCAAATTTAAAAAAAGATGGATTGTGTTTTATTTTGTCAAATTCCGAACTTCAACGATCTTTACATAAATGTGCTACGACACATATCCGTAAATATTGAGTATAATCACTCCTGGGGAGAAGTTAATCCATTTTGCGATGAAATTTTACCTTGGAAAGTAAGAACAACCTGATGTCGTCTGTCGTCACTTGGATTAGGCGGACTCTCAGTGACGGCACTTGAAGGGAAGGCAATTGAATAGGCCTATAAAAACGTTTTGAAATTTTCATTCTCACTTTGGTTATATTTTTTCCGGTATCAATTCCGTCGGTCGAACGGTCGCCAGTGGTGAAAATGTACTCATTGTGAGTTATTTCCGGTTTCTGGGCGAGTGAGTGGTGCCCTCTCGCTGCGTTTTTCTTTCAGAGCCATGACACCGAAGCTGCACATGGGATTAGCGGTCATGGACAAAAATGCGTCACTGAGAAAATCAACAGCAGGCTGACTCTGGAAACAGCAGTGCGCGGACGAAATGGTAGGAAATTCGCTTTGCTTTTTCAACTGAGAGAAGTTTTGGGATTGTTGCAACGAAGTGCTGATAACTTATGAATGGATTACAATTGTAAACAGTGGACATGTTTTCACTGGAACTGCAAGAGAACTATTTTTGAATCAAAACATCGAAATCGATTACAAAGATAGTCAGCATGGCACCCATCATTTCGAAGAATAGCTCAACCTGTTTGATTGTGTTGTTTTTGCTTTGGGTCACAGTCGAGTCAGACAGTTGTCCGCCTTCGTGCAGTTGCACGTCAAGAAAAGGCGGTCAGAAAGTACTGTGCTCGTCAAAGGGAATAAATGTCCTTCGATTTCAAAACCTACCCAGAGGGGCCGTTGAAATGTGAGTAGCAAGTTTGAGATTTCTTCTTTTGGGTGATAATTCAACGGCCTAAGCTTGAAAATCACAGCTTCGTCCGCGGTTAGTCCTCAAGAGCATACAAAGACAAAGGATTGATACTTAATCCGGCGATTTATTATCTTCTTAACAATCGTGCACGCTTCCTGTTCCGAACATACAGATTTTTAGGAAATCTATTTTTTGAATCAGGGCTAGTAGTCTAGAGGGTTCACATTATTTTTTGGTAAATTTTGGAAATTGTTTTCTCGTCCGTGGGAACCTGATTTTACTCCAGTAAATGAATAGCAACGCCCCTTTTGCGTGTGATCTTTTGACATTCTTCTGATTTTATTTTACAGTATTATTTTACAGTATTAATTTTTAATTTTCTGAAAACAATTATCATTTAACATTGCTCTGTTTTCCTTCCTCAGAAACCTCTCGCACAACTACATAAAGGAGATAAGAAGAGAATCATTTCCTCACAGCAGCACCGTAAGAAAATTGTAAGATGTTATGCCAATCTATAACCTATTTGATTTTTATCAGATATCTTTTTACTGTAAAAGCTAGGAATGTGCTTAGCAGTATAACAATTTTTTTGCAGGCTGAAGCTATGCATGCTGATTGTGCACATTAATATCACCAACCAACATTTAAAATTTCCCAACAATTTCATGCCAAAAATTAAATTCAGACAAAAACTAATGACACCACATTTTGCCATCAAACATAAGAATTAAAATAATTTTAAATCTTTCTGTGGGATTGTGTATTGCATGCTTCAGGGAATGAGGTCACAGGATTTTAGTGTTCTCATCATGAATGGCCACAAATAGGCTCAACAGTAAATGCTTTGGTGTTCACACACATGGTCAGCTTTGCTGTTAATAAGAAGATAAGATTAAATTATAGAAGCCATACTCTTTGTTTGGATCTGAAATGATTACAAACTAAAATTCTACTGACTACACTGGATTTCTTTTGAATGGCTCTTATCCAATTTCTGACTGCTTCAAGAAGATCACGTTTTCAATGGTTGGCTAACTGGATATTCTTGTTTTTGAATGTTTTGAATTTGAAAAACATCTTGTTCTATTTCATGTAATTCCCATAGCTGCTCTTCATAACTTTTCAGAATTTATGTAGGAATCAATAAAATATATTTGTATAATTGCCTAAGTAATCATTGCCCAAGCCATTCTTTCTCAGACATATAACACCCCTGTGCTGTAAGACAGTGCTGTAGGAAGCTGCTGAAGATTGGGGGCTATGTCAAAACAATGGAGAACAGAGAGCTGATTTAATAGATGTGATGTTGCAACATTGTTTTATTGGGGGGGAGGGGGGGGGGAGAGACCCTGCTTTAATATCATTCTTTCCATTTTAATGCCAATCCAATGAAAAACTTACAACCTTGTCAATATTTTCTTATTTAATTTGAATGAATTGGAAAACTAACAGAAAAGTGAAGCACATGTAAAGCAACAATCAAATTACTAGTATATACCATAAATCCTTAAATTTAGTCCCTTTGGGGCTAACTAATTTGATGATTGTTTTAGGTGGGGGCAAATTTGAGGGGAGGGCTTATTTGAGGGGCTAATTAGAACCTGCAAAATAACTACAAAGATATGCATATGCTCAATAAATGAGGGCATGGCTTATTTGGGGATGGGGGCTAATTCAATGGGGGCTTATAAAACATTTTATTTCAATTGTTAGGGGCTTATTTCAGTCATCAGCCAGGGACATTCCACATGGGAGTATATTAGATCTTGTTTTTAATGAAATAAATGTTTCCTTCATCATTAAACTTAAACAAATTCACACAACAGAGTTATAGCTTTTCATGTAAGCAATTACAGTATCTCAGTTTTGGTTGAAGAGCAATTGTTTTAAAATTAAGTTCATCAATTTCAACTTTTATTTCAGGTTTTAGAAATTGATAATCAGACTTTCATTTTTTACTTTGTTTTTTTAATGAGATTTCCTAAATTCTCATAAATTTTCCTGAGGCAGCAAATGGTTATATATTGATTGCTGAGAGTGACTTAATCATTTCCTTGTAACAAACCTATCCTATCTTTCATTGAAAAAATATTGCTTTGCTTTAATTCAAATTGGAGTCATTTGGTATGAATCAAATCAGAGATAATAGATATAAACCTAATGTACAGTATATATACACTTGTTATTTATGAGAAACTATTTACATGTGCAGCTTGGATGCATTAATCATAAAACTTCCTATGCAGCAAAACAAGAATTCTATTTTTGTTTTCTAGTAAAGGGTTGTTGGAATAATTTCTAAAAATGTGATGTTGTAAAGTCAAGCTTCTTTTCTCTACCTTAGCTGAGGGCACATGTACATGAATGAAATTGTGCCTTGATAAGGATGGACATGTTTTAGACTGCCCAAATTTTCTTGTAATTAATTTAGTTTTTATTGCTGCATATTGCTGTAGCTAAATAACATGTATCATCACAGTCAAACCTCTTGAACTTGCTCAACTTAAACTCCTGGTTAACTTTTACTGCTCTGCATAATCCTCTTGATAGTTTTTCAGTGTTGATAATTAGCTTTAGTTAAATATCAAAAACTTACAATCTCATACCAATTTTCATTTCCATGAAAATTTGAGATAGATGGGTTAGTGCTAGGCATTCTGGAAGCAGTTCAGGGCGATGGAGGCAGAACACTGAAAATTAAGGCAAAACAATTGAAAAATAATTCAGCTATTTTTGGGAGGGATGCCCCCTTTCAGCATTGTTGATCAGTGCTGTTTCTCGTGATCAGTGCTTTTTCTTATAATAAATTACATGCGTACAACAAAGCCTATTTTTAATGAATTTTCATAGATGTGTGTGTGTATGTGTACTTTGATCACACTTAACGAAATAGACTGTGGGGTTCTAGTACAGGATTTCTCTGTGTTGTCTTTTTGAAAATTTTAATTTCCAATTTTGTTTAAATTGATCAACACATACTTTAGAGCAGTGTTCCTTCATTGTTGCAGTAATATAATTTATCATAATTAATTATTTCTTTATTTCAGAGATCTTAGAGGCAATAACATTCAATTCATAGAGCCTGGTGCCCTTGCAAAATTTCCTTCATTGGCAAAATTGTAAGTTTGTGGTAAATTATGAATTACATGTTAAATATGTGCAATTGAATCATAGCAAATATAAATCATGACATTTATAAATTATATATATATAGTGATAATAAAATTTAATAATTTATATAATCTTTGTGTAGTTTTAGATGGACTGATGAACTAATCATGGAAGCAAATCTTTTCAATAAATGAAATGAACAATATACTTTTTAATAATGACTTCTATACAACATGGACTGATTATTTTTCCCATATAAAAATTTTTGTGAGGCCTGTTTTACTATTGGTATATAATATAAATTTTAAAATATTGCTTCTTTAAATAAATAAGACAGTAGCTTAACCCTTTTGAATCGCCAGCATCCGCTTCCTATGTTTCCAAGCTGTCAAATACAGTTAAAATTTTCTAATTAAAGCCACAAATTCAATTCCTGGAGATGGATTAAAACATTAATACATTACTTCAAGATTTTATCAAATGAATCTAAACCTATGCAGTGTACAGATGAAACCTGACCATAGATCAGATGTTTCCTGGACAATTGGTATAGTGACACTAAACCACAGTTCAAGGTTGAATCAAAACTGATATCTGAGAGGTCCCTGAGTCAAACCTTGAGATGTTATTTCACAATCAGAGCATTGTACTTTTAGATGAAGAATAATCTTCTAATTTTAAGCCACAATAATCAAAAAGCTTTTATTTGACCAGATTTGAGATTGTGGTTTTGTAAGATTGTGGGTTTTCGAGAAGCTTCGTTTTCATTAAAACTCATGAGCTCCCGCGGGCTTACTCGAACACTTTAATGTTTTGTTTATCCTTTGAGAACTTTCATTGTTGAAGGTGTTGAAATAGCTTCCGTTGTCTCGAAGATTTGCTATTTCAAGTTATTTCATTCCCTTGAGAGTACAAGATAGTGGGGTCCAACTGTACTGCTCTTTAATCGATTCCCAACAGAGTGAACTTTCATTCAAACTGTTTTGTATATCTCTTGAGAAATTTCAGTGCTGATTTAGGCTCGTTTATCTCCAAAACTAGCTATCTCGAACAAATCTCATTCTCCTTGAGAGTCGGAGATAATAGGGTTCAAGTGTGATGTGTTTTAATTGATTCCCCAAGTATTTAACTTTTACTCTTAATTGCTTTGTGCATCACCCGAGAGCTTTCTAAGTGTTTATTCGACTCTGGTTATTTCTAAAACTTGCTAAACATAGCGTTCAAATCTTTGAATGGAAGTTGAAGAAGCTAACTTTTTATTTTTCCCGATATGAAAGAAATCTCCACGAACAAATATGAACAAAGATATTTAGATTAACATGCAAGAATAATTTTCACAAAAACTTGAAATGCAAAGCGTGCAATTCATTTCATTTCAGAAACCTAAAATTGTTGAGATCCCAATCGAGCAATGTCGAGAGGTGTCAATGTTATTCAATTTGGTTAGGAGAACACAATGAGGTCAACCATTCAAGGATTTGAACGCTATGCTAACATGCTATCGTTAACAAATCATCATTCCCTTTAATATTTGGAGATATTGAGAGCTGTACCCTATTGTAAACAGCTTTTAAAAATTGTTTCATTGTTATCCGTGTTGATGGAAGCGCGAACATCCAAAGAGGAATATAAGTAGACCTTGTCACATGTGTTGAGAGAAGATTACGTCACCAGGACTTCCGTGCTTGGGTATGAATTTTAGAGTTTGAAGTGATGCTTCCAAAATGTTAACTTTTATATTTTTATTCTGTGACTTTTTGAGTGTATCAGTTACTCAAAGACCCCCAGGGCAGAGTCGGGGATTTTGCAGCTTTGTCTGGTCTGAGACCAAAATTCGACAAACTGTGTTTAACCCCTGTCACCATGGGTCAACCAAGATTACCGTCAGATGCCCGAAGGGTTGAAATTTGTAACAAAGTTTTAATCCCAGCTTAACTGTTCTAGTCCATTGTTTTCAATGAAATTATTATTTTCCTGCACAACAAACTTCTTAGAAAGCTCCTACGCAATGATGACAGTAATGATCATGTTTTTGCGATTACGTTAGCCATGGGAAATTTAAAAAATCTCAAGAATAAGGCCAGGCATATGAATGCCTTAAACTTTTCTATTTATGTCATAAGCTGAAGTTTTTACTGTTTCTAGACCAATTGTTGCAGTTTTCTTTTTCAGTCACTCTAGTCTTTACGTCTATACAATCACGATTAAAATGGTGGCGAAGTTTTAAAGGAGTAAAGTTTATCGAAATTCGATCATCGAACTCAATGCATTTTTTTTTTAATACCCACCGCCATCTGTATTGACAAGTTGTCCATTAGTCATCAATTTTTTGAAACAAAAACAAGGAAGGGAGGAAGGAACGAGCTCGTTGGGCGTTTAAAGTAAGTTAACCTCTGCGGAGGAGCGTGGAAATTTCCTACCTCAGCGAGTTAATTTATCTTTCCTGAACGCAACGAAAACTAAAATTGACTTTTCTTCGGGATCTAATATTAGCAATTGCTTGCTGCGTTTTTAATTTCTATGTCATTATTGCCAAACTAATTTCTTTCCTGTTTTAATTCGATTTAGACATCTTCAAATAAACCAACTGAGAACAATTGAGAGAGGAACCTTTTCAGGACTGACATTCATAAGGCATTTGTAAGTATTGCAGAACGTTGATACGCACCATTTCTAGATATATGACAAATATTACACATTTCAAATGAGCTTTTTAACAACGAAACATGGAAGTCTTATTTGTCATCTATCTAGAGATGGTGTGTGTCATTATCTCCATTATGATCTTGCACCGACGAAGCTTCCTCCGTTCTTTTTTTTTCAGAGCAAAAAGGATTATGTCGCTGCGGAAATATTGCATTACTATTTTACAATGATTTTATTACAATGTTCTTCCTGTTCTGCCAATGCAATGAAACACAATTAAGCTGAAAACGGGGGGGGGGAGCTAAATCTTGTGCTTAGTTCATTAATACTGAATGGCTCCACGATAACACGACTATTTATGCTTTGCTTGCAAATCAGGCTACACAGTTTGAAAGGCTATAATTCGATAAAAAGGTATCCTGCGTGCAGATGTTCACTGTTAATAAAGGGGTGCATAAATGTGGAAACTTCACATTGATATATATTTATTATGATATTCATAAGAGAACACACATATTAATGCAATTTATATTAATATAGAGGCAATACCCTAAACTCACTACAAAAGTTGTTACTTCGCTTCTCCGCCTGATATTCCTCCGCTACACTAACTGAAGCGATAACAATTCCCTATCTATGACAACTTTCTTAGCAATCATGTTCTTCGAAAAAATAAAATGATTATTTTGCCAATAAACATGTTTACGAAAACTTTTAGAGGAAACTGTTTAGGGGTTCTGGGGAACATGCCCATATATTTTTGTAGGGAAACATGGGAGCATTAATTTAAAGGGAACAAGGCTCGGGAACAACTCAAGGATAATCTGAGGAAACAGGGGGATGAGTATGAAATAATAAGATTGAAGTTTCTTATCTGACATTGATCATAATCTCGAATTTTTCCCAAATGCCATTGTGCTAAGACCTGTTGAACCCCCCCCCCCCCCCCAGTGTCTTAACGAATTTTTACCCCAATTTATATTTTCCCTTTTTTTGCCCTGGCTCAGCCGATGACACCTGAAAGGTTCTGATTTCGAATATTTGCTATCTCGAATTGAACTTTCTCAACGGCAGGGAGGGTAATAAAAAGAATCGTGAAAGTTATTCTTGATTTAAAACTTAAAACATTGCAGGTTTTTTTATGATAAAATTTAGCCTTCTGTAGTTCTTCACACTGCAGATACACTTCTGTAGTTCTTCACACTGCTTTTTTGAGACTGGGCGGGTTATACGAGGAATTAAAAAGGGACGTCATTTTCGATCAAAAATATGCCTGCCTCAGGAAATGGCAACTTAATAGAATGTCCATGAAAATATTCAATAACCAGGAAAAATATATTGCTTTGATAGCTCCAGATTTTCTTCAATAACAAAGGCGGATATCGGTTAGCTTAACCAATGTTGGGTTGTTCTCGCGCGCTTTACTCTCCAGGGAAATGCACGTAATAAAATTAATACCTTGGGAATCATGAAATTGTATTGTAGGACTCCTGGAGTTGGATCTTTGGACAATACGACCTTTCAGAACATGATAAAGAATTTAAAGAAAGTTTTAATTGAAATAATTTTCGTAAAAATAATGTCTTACGGTGTATATCAACCCTCTCACCCCCAGAGAAGGGCCATTTTGCCCATTGGTAAACAACGCATTACTTCATATTTTCAGGAGGTAAATACGGGCAAATCTTTACATTAATTTCAAATATTTGGAAGTAAGTTTTTCTCTTGAAGTAAGTTGGATTGTATATGTGGTACCCCCTGTAAAATATAACTTAGATAGATTTGCCCGTTATTTGCAAATATATCCGGCCATGAAAGGGTTAACAGGTTTTGTTTATTAATTTTCACAACATCAAATTTGACTGTGAATGGTTGTTAAACTTTTAATGTTTTTAAATTCAGAAACTCTGAGCTGGCCAGAATTGAATGGAGGCGGTTTCCTTTTGTGTGGAACTTTCTTAATGTCATTATTTTGATTGCAGGAATATTTCTCAAAACAGACTTTTGTCCATACACAAGGATGCATTTTCAGAAGCTAACAATTTAAGAAGAATGTAAGGTTGTTTGCAAAATATTACGTCTAGGGCGTGTCTTTCTTTCTTTTGATCTTTCAAGCCTTCTAAATTTATAAAAACGGTAGATTTCCGAGAAAGATCCAATAGTAGAAGAAGAAGAATTCTGAAAATCCAAGATTTTATCTTGAAACTATCATTTCCAGGTCCCAAAAGTTGACCGGTCTCTTAATGACAGTGGCAAGTTTCTTGGAAACCTTAAAAGAGCACTAATTCCGAAAAAATAAGGCAACCAAGAAATGGCATGAAAAAACACACCCATAAATCATCTTACCCCCCCCCCCCCTGGAAAAGTCATGTTTGTGGCCCATTGAGAGACAGCACAAAACATTTCAGTTTTATCTTTTCTTTGTCAACATAGATTTTGGGTTTTCATTGTATGAAACTAGTTTTTCAGACAAATCTCGAAGAAAAATTGATCATTATTTTATTAACTCCTTAAGGGTCGGTAATTTCCCTTTCACCATACTTGGAATTTAATTTTTAACTTTATAAAAACGTTAAGTTTTTCCCCGCTCTTCTAGAATTGGGCAATATCTCTTTGGGTTTCATTCTAAATTAAGTAATTAAATATCAACTTTATATAAAACTAGATTTTATTTATTATTTATTATCTACAGGCATAAACAAATTTTCATAATTTTTTAATATTTAGATTCGTTAACAAAATTTTGATGGTACAGGATGGTATATTTATGATTGATCGCTACAAGAAACTGGATATTTGGATTAGCCTAGCATTGTTTATCAGATCATTCTATTGTTCTTCTATTGTTCTCCTGATATACTGTACTCATACTGTAGCTCTGAAATTTTATTTGAATGCTTCAATTAACGAAAAGCATTTATGGCAAAGATCAAATTCAAGTGGCAACATTTATATTAAAAAATTCTTTATTCTTAGAAATTCTTCTTCTTATATTTCCATTTGCAATTTGTGGGTACTCATTATATTGACTTTTTAAGTCGTAAATAGGTACATAGTGATACCTTGTGATACCTTTTAAAGTGCCAAGTGAAATTACACCAACGAATCAAGTATTATTTTTTAATTTTTTCTACAGATCACTGAAGCGAAATCTGTTGACTACATTTCGAAATGGCACTTTTCCAAGCAAATCAAAAATGTAAGCATTTCTCCGCATTTGCAAATCTGCTGCGAAGGAGCTTTAGTTTTGATAGTTCTGTTTTGTTTATAGTTTGATACCTCATTTTCCAAAATCTACCCAATAATCGCAGAGTTATTCCAGGGCCGGAGTAACCATTGTTCCAAATCATAAAGCTCTATTGTTTCATAAAACTCTATTAAATTGATATATATATAATATAACTATTGTTTTCATTATTTGATAAACAATTCAGCCCCGCCAATAATTTTGTCAAAGCTACATCACCGAGTTATAATTAATGAAACCAAAGATAGAGGATTTCTGCTGCTGAAATATGCCGAAAGTACATTATTGCTTTAAGAAAGCCATTAGCTCCATTAGCGGTTTCTTTTTCTATAAGTAGATTTTGTCAAACAAGGTATCAAACTTTAAGTTGAAGCCTCTTGCATAACATCAAGCAAAAAGTTATCAAAACTAAAGCTCCTCCATAGCAGCTTTTGCAGGACATTTTTTGGGCCACCCTTTAGCATGATTGGTGCTAGATAGTTGAGATAATCACACGCAAACCATCTCTAGATATATGACAAATAACAGTTGGACACTTCGCTCTTGAAAAGTTGTTCTGAAATGTGTATTTTAAGAACGAATAATATTTGTCATACCTCCAGAGGTAATTTGTGTGATTATCTCAACTATGATCGAACATTGACCCTTTAGCACACCATTGATTATGAGCACACTCAAGATTTAACAACATGTTTTTTTCGCAGTGACCTTGACGATAACGATCTCATGTGCGATTGCGACATTGCCTGGTTAGTTGCAAACTCAGTGAGCAGAAGAAGGGGCATCAGTGAAGGGTCTATGTGTAAATATCCAAAATCATTGGCCGGAAAAAAACTGAGAAATCTTGGTGGCAAAAAATGGAAATGCAGTGAGTAGAATTAGGAGTTTTTTGTGATTTTAAGAAAACAACAAGTTTTGCTTTTTGTTTATATCTATATCTGTTTATTTGTTTGTTTGTTTATTTAATTATTTATTTTATATTTATTTGTTGATATGTTTATGTGTTTATTTGTTGATATGTTAATTTGTCCTAATGTCCTAATTCAGCCCTAATGGCGAAAAATCTCATGTAATCAGGCCTAAAATGTCAGCTGATCATTTGATAAAAAGATGCTTGCGACGGAGTAGATAATGAAAAAATAAAGAAGCACGAAGGACTCAAAACGATAAATTTAACAGTAATTTTACATAATGTTTATAGTTGTGTGTCTTTTTATTTACAGAAGCAGTTGGTTTTGAATTGCCACGATTTGACATTCTTCCAATTCATAATCAATTAGTCTTTCAAAACGACTCCATTTCGTTGACATGTGCTACCATTTGGCAGCCAAGAGGCAATCTTTCATGGGTAATAGGATCACGTATTTTGGAAGGTATCAACATAGTGAAGAGTAATGACTTGCAGTCAAGAGAAAATAAGACTGTTCTTTATATTAAGAGGTAGATATAATGAATATTTACATGCTAAGATTTAATGAATTTAATGCAAATGTTTACGTCTGAAATCAATCAATCAATTTTCTTTGTAGAAGGCAAATATAACACTAAATACATTCTTTTTTATAAAAACACACTTTGTAAGGCTCAAATTGTGAAAAAGATCAGAACAAATTAAAAACATGCTCAGCTTTAGATCCAAGATTTCCAACGAATTCAGTACCGTATTATACAATTATTTTCTTCGGTGGGTGCTACTTACTATGCAGATTACTCATACGAACACGAATGTTCCCTGTTTATTTTCTAAGTATGGCTGAAAAACTGGTCACGTCGTCAATTTGGATAAAATTACAGAATAAACATTTGCGCAAAAATAAGAACAATTTAAAAACATTTCAAGCCTCAAGTTCTTTGAAATTTAACAACATCGAGCCTCAGCAAAAATTATCCAGTTCTTGTGAAAAAAGAGTGTATCTTTACTAAAAAGATGTATTCTGGACGACCCAAGAGAAACAAAGCTACTCTTGCTTGGGCCGTTAACAGCAAGATTGCACACATATATAGATAAGATAACGGGAACTGATCCGAATTGTTTTGAATATTTTAATTACTCGAAAATATCTTTTTTTTGAATTTACTATTAACCCTTTCACGCCCGGATTTGTTTCTACTAATACAGGCAAATCCTATGCACCTTTTATTTTGCAGGGGGTAACACATCCAAACCACATTAATTTACATGCTAAACTTACGCTGAAACATCTGAAATTAACATAAAATTCTGATCGCATTTACCTCCTGAAAATATGACGTTTTACGTTGTTTGTCAATATGGGCCATATATGGCTATTCCCAGGGTGAAAGGGTGAAAATGTTTATAATTTGAATCTATTTATGCGAATGAGGGAGGTTATTCCAGAGGTATGTTTCTACATTTTGAAGCATATATGTCCCCATTTTTTATTTGATTTGCATGTTTTGTAGTTACGTCTATGTCTGGTTTTTTGCATGTTTTGTAGTTACGTCTATGTCTGGTTTCGTACCAGGTGTCCCAAAAATATATTTCCTCGCGTTTCCAAAGCTGCTGTGGAGGAGGAATTTTAGTTTATCATTTTGGTTTTTGCTTGACGTTGATGTAAGAGGCTTCAGCTTAAAGTTTAATACCTTCTTTGCCAAAATCTACTGAATATTCCCTGAGCTATAGTAACGGAAAGTCAACGTTAGTGGCCTTTTCAAGGTTAAAAGGTAATATTTTGAGCAGATAACAGCAGCAGAAATCATCTATTTTCAGTTTTACTAAGTTTAACTCAGTGATTATTGGGTTGGTCTTGGCAAACAAAGTAGCAAACTATATATTCATGCTTTTTTAATCAAATTCAAGCAAAAACAGAAATATCAAAACTAAAAATCCTCTTCAGTAGCTTTAGAAACGTAGAGACATTTTTGAGCCGTCCGGCGAACAGTTACCCCGATATATTTGTCTTTTGTTGTTGACTTTTTTCTGCTCTTTTACACTCAGATTTCAATTTATGTGTTCTTGTCTTTTGCATCACAGGGCAGATGTTTATCACAGTGGTGCGTACATTTGTCATGCTTTCATCAGCAATACACATCAAGTTGCAAAAACCGTATCTCTCCAGGTCATAGGATGGCAAACCAAGTTTTGTGCTTTGCAGCATTCAGTGTCTAATAAAGGTGAGAAAGTGGAACATATCTTATGAATAGAATTTCGAAGCCAGGGAAGCACGTGTGATAGGCGACCCCGCAATCTTAGAAAGAGAAAACATTGACATTTTCTGTTGAGAATATGCCTTTTTATTGCTAAAGTTGCCAGAAGTATCGTTCTGTTCGAGTAAACCTAAAATACAAATTAATAACAATTATGTTTCATAGGCCCGGTTTGTTTTTTTGTACTGTTGCTCTACTTTTGTAGCTTGGTTTTTTTTTTGGGGGGGGGGGGAGGGGGGCTGCGAATAGCTTCTTAGTCAAGCGACTAACACAGAAGAAATTGACTGATGTAATCGTGATAAACTACTATTGTGCTTGACACAACGAATGATATAAAGTCATGTTGAACAAAGTCATCAGAATTTGCGAGGGTTTTTCACATTAAATATATATATAATCTATTTACTTCAGGAAAGATTGCTTGGCATAGCACAGTGAATGGAGCAACAGCATTTAGCTCTTGTCCATATGGGAATCATCTCTTTGCACGAAGGAATTGTAGTAAAACTGGTGTGTGGGGAACACAGGATATCTCAAGTTGTTTATACATGAATTTGCTGACAAGAAAACTTGACGAGCTACGTACGGTGAGTAAAAATGTTTTTATTTTGAAGAAAACAATTGGAGAAAATGTTAGATATTTTCTTACACTTTTTATCGAAAATATTGTAAAACTTTGTGTTCATATCTATTTTAGTATTTTGCGTTTCTTACTAAATATTTGTTAATAATTGGAATAGGTTTTGGGTATTTTGGCCAAGATGATGAAGTCATTAGCTTGGTCATTTCCCGTTTAATTGTGTCCTTCACGCCAACAAGAGAGAATTCTGTAAGACAAAAGATTAAGTTATGTATATGACAATGCGATTTGTCACGTGGTGAAGACTATTCTTCACACTTTCAACTCAGTCAAGCTAATTTTAATTGATTTCTTTGATTATTTCGAATTGATTATGTTAAAAAAAAGATTGAGGTTTCAAACATGACAATGCGATTTGTTACTGTGATGAATATTTTTCACACCTTCAACGCAGTCAAGCAAATCGTAGCAAATGAAGTCATAAGGATTTGCTGTCTTTGTTTATTTTGATTTCATTGAGTGCGCTCAGAGGTGTGAAGTCTATTTTGTTATGTCACAAATCGTATTGTCATGTTTGAAACCCCAAATTTTTGTTTTGCAAAATTTCCCCTTCTTTTCACGCCTGGGTTTATTTCCAATTAACAAACGAATCATATCACAAGTGTAATATTGCAGGGGGAGCAACTATAAACCAATTTAATATATATATATATATATATACAAAAGAGAAACTTACCTTGAAATATTTTAAATTAATACAATGGTATGTCCACATTTACAGGCCTGGCTGTTCAAGGAAAGCTATAACTCTTGCTCTCCTCCAGGCTACCCCCAAACGCTGGAGGAGAGCTGTTGATTTCTCTTCTAAAAAAGCAAATTGCTCTCCTCAAAGTTTTCTTTCTTGTCGTTTTCAGTTAATCCATGTGGGAATAGCTCTCCTCAACAGTAACTAAGTGAGCGCTTATCTGCTAAAAACCTTATGGCCATTTACCTCATGAAAATATGATGTTTACGTTGTTTACGTTGTTTAGCAATTGGCTACATGGTCTTTCTCAGGATGAAAGGGCTAAAAGGCGAAATTAGTATTCGCCCTGATGCGTTCAATTGATTAAATATGCAATTATGTTTTTATTTCAGCGTTCTGTCAACAGCACGTCTTTGCACAGAATTTTATCTGATTTGTTCAACATCACAAATGTGTACAGGAAGAATTTCACGGAGGCGAAACAACTCCAGCTCATAATGGATATTTTTTCTGGAATAAGCAACCAACAGCTTTTATTAACCAATCAGCTACAGCGGGTATGCATGTACTTATTTATTTATTTATTTATTTATTTATTTATTTATTTATTTATTTATTTATTTATTTATTTATTTATTTATTTATT
>JAYJMH010003997.1:0-27486 GCA_036873815.1 Phacellophora camtschatica | reverse complement strand
CCCCCCCCCCCCCCCCCCCCCCCCCCCCCCCCCCCCCCCCCCCCCCCCCCCCCCGAGGGCATCTAGATACTGTAAATTTTGTTTGAAACCTCTTCAATGATAGTATACAATCGGTTGTTTTTATTTTAACAGACATTAAGAGTTTCCCTGATCCAGAAACCATGGATGAAGAAATTGAATTGGAAAGCGCAGACAGTGTTAAAGATGGGTTAATAAGTGTACCAGAAAATTTAAACGAGGACAAGAAAAATGAAAGACAGTTGATCATGTTGGAACTTGAGCTGAGAGCAAGGGCTTTACAATCATTCATTAATGCTAAAGAATTAAAAGAAACTTCAAGGTCAGGTGTTTCTTAAGTTATTTTAGATTAGCATCCTGTTACCCAGGGCCCCAGGTCTATGATGATGATTATGATGACTAGATGATGATTTGTTGTGAAAAGCATAAAAAGCTCTGGGGACGAGGTTGGTAGATTATAAATTGTAAAAAGGTTACGTAGCGGGCCTCTCCTTGAAAAAAAGAACATGAAAGCAATAAAACTGAGCTTCTGGTAAGTTTCGGAGGATTTGTTGATCTCCAAAGAAAAGGATTCAATAAACCAATCCATATTAAGTCCATATTTGTTTGTTAGTCAGGCGTTTGAGTTACTGAGTCCAGGTTAGGCTCTAGACGAGTGCCAAGCACTCAGTATCGATTGAGCGCCTTTTGTTAAGATGGCTGTAGGTAGGTGACCTTGGAAGATATACTGAGTGACCCAAATGTCTGAAAAATGATCAAAAAAGAAATTAATTTTATTATTCAAATCACGTCTGGATATTTTTTGGGGCACACAGTATTATTGAACTTCTGTACAGTATATTTATTACTTTTCGTTAAACTACTTTATATAGTAATAGATTTTACATTCAAAATTTTCACGAAGTTTAATTTTTATAAATCTTTATATGCATGCTTCAAAAGAGTGCAATAGACAATATTAATTACTCTCACATTCCTCCGCAGAGGCTTACTACGAATGAAACGAATAATGAAGCGAACGAAAAACGAAACTTCGTTCGATCGGTTCCTTTGCAGCAAGTTAGCCTCTGCGCAGGCGAGTGCATTACTCTTGACAACGGGGACTTTCTTAGAAAATTTATAACTCGTTCAGCAGAAAGAGATTCAGAATATTGATCACTTTTGTTGCACTATGGATTTCTTTCCTAATGAAGACCTCATTAAAGAGTGCAATTCTTGACATTATAGCTATCTATCTGCAAGCATTCGATATTGCTACATTGCTGTAAGTTGATGAATTTCGTATGATGTCTCTCCAACCGCCTCTGTCGCTTGCACATTCTTCTAACTTTGTAATCTCTACACTTTCTTCCTTTCGCTAACTACCTGGTCGTACTAAGTTGTCACTGAGTGTCTTTCCGGTCTTTCTTACAGGTCGCTCTGGACTTTTTTTACAGTCACGTGGTGATATCTTCATAGGTAACCGGAGGGCATGCCCATCCAGCTTATACGTTGTTTTCGTATGATCTCAATGACCAAGGTTTTTCTTTTGTCTAGTTCATAAGCTTGTCGTTCGAGATCCTATTTGGCAACTTAATGCCAAGGGCCTCTCTTGGGAACTTTAGTTGTGTAGCGTCGATCATACTCTTCATTTGTTGTCTTGCTGTCTATCATTAAGTATTGTATTTGTTAATAGTTTGAACCTTAAAATCTTATCTAAGAATATAAACAACATACAACACAAAGCATCAAGTAATAAGACTCCTGTTAGTCCTACATTTTGAAAAGATCAAGAAGTTATTTGTCACATATCTAGGGAAAGGAAGGCTTGTGCCAAGGCGTGCGAAAGAAATCGCACACCATTACAAGTAAGGCCCGCAATCTATGGTGTAATTTCAGTTTAAGAAAAATCATGTGAAGTTATTATCAAAAAACACAAAAACATTCAATTTGCCTATTGTACAGTTTATTATATTTTATGAAGTGAGAGGTTGATCTTATTTAGATTTAAACTGTAAAAAGATTTGCATATTTCTTTTATATATACAGCAAACATGTGTTTTAATTAATATTTGTGACAACTGCATGCCTACTTAAAGTATGACAATTCTAGTTCGGAGAAGGATTTCAATACTAGGAAATGGGTGGCGTGGCCAGCCTGCCATGACATGCACGAGATATGGTTCTCAAATTTGGAGACAAATCCAAAAATGAAAATCTTCACAGATTCACATTAGAAGCAATCTCATCATATGGCTCGGAGACAATCTCATCATATGGCACTATCGAATAAACTAGAAGAATTATTCGACTATACCTATACCCGACTGTTAATGAGAGTCCAAATGCCTCTCATGGAAAAGCCATCCAACCAAGGTGCAAATTTATAGTAACATAGGACCAGATGGAACAGATGTTCACCTTGGCTAGTCCAGTTGCCTTCATCTTTATCCTCCAAGCTGAATTATTTGCTTGGCTTAATAATTACACGACAAAAAGTTCCAAGCAATTTGAAACAGAAATAAGAAAGTTCCATTTATTAACATAAACTTATCAACAATTAGATGTTATAAATAATTTTGCGGATAATACAAAGTGTCATTATTTGATGTGACATGATTTAGTCTTGCTCCATAAAAATCAATAACATATTCTGATCCATCTGCAGGCTTCAGAACCTGTTGATAAAAATTTAATATCATTTAGAGTTAAATATCGCAGAAACAAGAACTCTTTGATAAAAAACAATTAAGCAAAACACATAAAAAAGTTTTGACGTTTGAAAAATCACCGAAATTGGATTTTTTTTTACGAATTTTAAAAGTTTGTTTTTCTGCTAACGGAAGAAGGAACAAATTAATTTTATAACCTACCATTATTTTGGTAACGTTGGCGAATGATTAAATAATTTCGACTTGAAAAACCTAATTTTGAGCTATACTTTTCAAAACATTTGTAATAATTTAAATTTAAAAATATCTTTTAAAATGTTTAATGCAGCAAATGATATTTTTGCATCATTTTTATAACATTTCTAGCGATATGAAGTATGAATATAGAAATTCAAATAAATCAAGAACTAGCAAAAGTTTCAGATTGGCTGGCTGCAAATGGGAAATTAACAACTTGCAATAATGTGATTTATTTATTTCTCATAACAACTTTTATACCATGCATTAAAACCAGGTTGCTTTTTAACCTTAAAAATTACTTTATTTTTAATGTGCTTGTGAAGTTGACATCACAACAATTAATTTGGCTCTTCTTGTACACACTAACTTAAAAATGAGCTTCATTGGTAACACGCTCAAATTTTGGTGATTTTTCAGACATCAGAACTTTTTTGGGTCAACCTGTACAGTCCACAACAAAACTTACTTGAGTGGCAATAAGAATGACATCAATTAACTGGAAAATCATGAAGAATCCCAATGTGCAGAATTTCAGCAGCCCTGATTTGAATAAAGAAACCTTCATACAAAAGTTTAAAAAAATGAATTCTAAAAAGCTAAACAATGAAATCTAAGAAGAAAAAACACAAAGTATTTAAACCTCGTAAACTTGACACTTCATAAAACATATCTTCAAGGCTGGAAAGATTTTATGCAATAAGATTGATTTAAATTCAAACAGTTCATAATCATGTAAAATTGTAGAAAATTTGACACACCGATTGCTGGATAGCCAAGATAAAATCTGTCGATTCCAAGGAAGCCAAGAAATATCGAGAGAAGAAGAGCAACTTCAAACGATTTGCCAGTCCTGAAAATTTATTTCAAACTGAGGTTTAATTTAAATGTTTCACTTATGTGGAGTCAAATTCAATTGATAGTGTTGATTGGAAGTATGACCAAAATTTGTCCTATATGCAAATGTTTAACATCAATTAGATTTAATTAATTTTGCCACCTTGTCGAAAACATCATAATATACATGAGTAGAGTTTGACTGAAACTTTAGAAACAGTAGAGATTTTATATGGATTATTTAAATATAGATTTATTAAATATAGATTGATACTACTATTGGCATACACGTTAATAGGATTACAAACATACACAATTAAATGTGACTTTGCATAAGTGCAACATATGAATTGAGTCTTGGTGGAACGTTGGTTGTAAAATAAAAAATAAATTTAATGTGAACAGGAACAATCTCTCTTACACATATCTACATGGAACTTCTTTGTAAAATCCAACTTCTGTGCCACTGAAGAATTTCCCATTGCATTCAATACCAGGGGCAGGGAAACATGGCACTGCAATATAAACAATATAGAGAAAAATTATCATAAAACTTGATAAGTTTTTAAATTTTATTTTAATTTAAAAAAAGAAGTGATTATTTCACCAGCAGCCCACACTAACAATACTAGAATAATGACACTTTGTATTATATTAGAACAGCAGGAAACTATAACTTGCATACACCCATTGCTATTCATTTGGTAAAATGATCCATTAAGAAATGTTGCTGATTTCTGATTTTTGAAATGATTTTTGTTTGAGATTATTTTTATTTTTGTAACACTTTGAAGGTTGTTTTGTCAATTGGTCCTTTCAAGATAAGCATCAAGTGAACAATCAATGAATATTAATTCAAAACAAAAATGAATCACCTGAAACACTGCTATTTTCCCGGCATCCTTTTTCTGCTTGTTTTTCAACATCAATTTCTGGATCATTACATTTATATCTGTTTGGAAACCATTAAGTGTACAGATATAATATAATTTTCATAAATGACATGTTACTTTTTAATTATAAATAATAATAATAATAATATTACTACTTGCTTTATAAATATTATTTTACAAATAATATTACTTTTTGCTTTTTAAATGTCGATTCTTTAATTTTTATTATTTAATTACCCTTCAGTTGTTGAAAAGACAAAATCTCATGCGTGCAATGATAAAATTTTTTGTATCTCCATGCAGCTATTATTTTCCCATTGTTTTTGTAATTTAAAATGATAGAAATATCTCAAAACTGGTGCAGAATGTGTCACTTTTAGCCGAGATCTTGGGTGCACAAAATGCTACTAGTCAGGTGTCACATGTATAAAATCCTTCAATTTCTTACAGGGTTGTCTTTCAAGTGGGAAAATTTGGTTTTTTGATGTAAAAAGTGGGGTATGATCTTAAATGGGATATGGTTTCTAAAGAGGAAGGGTGTGGTCCAAATAAAATTTGACATCCAGGTGCCTCTGAGAGGTTAGGTTTCTTATAAAAAAACGTATATGGTGGTATTTTCTTTCTTATCTTTTTTGCCTCTTGCGTGTTATAAACGCCCGCCCCTCTGCCCTTCTTCTTCCCCTCCTTCCGGTGTACAAAAGGATACTGTCCAGGTAATAGTTTTTCACATTCCATTTTACAACGAGAGGAGCCTGCAAAGCATATTAGCAAAAAAATTGTTAATTCCGCAACAAACAGTTCGCGAGCCATCATCATGTCGCATCGGTTTGCGGCCGGGCACCCTTTTTTCTTGGAAATTTCTATGTTCCGCCTTCTTTCTTCTACCACGGCATCTTGAATATGTGTAAGTCGGTAACTGCGTCACTTTATCTTCTTTAGAATCTAAGAGGATTTTCTACAGAGTCTACTCACGTGTTCTTTACAGAAGAACGAAGGAGAAAGTTGAATAAGAAACCAAAACAAAAACCTGATCGAAAAACAGACTTTTGCCGAAATATTTGAATAGCCTCATTCACAACCGACGAACTTCGTTTTGAATTAGGCGGGAAAACAAAAAATTGCCGCCGCGAAGACAAGGAAACCCAAAATGGAAATAAACGAAAGATCAAATCAGAAATTTATTGCAGACTTATCTGTTTTAAAAGGAGAAGAAGGGATAACTGAAAAAGACTATTGTCTTACAGGCTTGATCGATTATGTGACAAAACTTCAGGAATGGATGAAACAAAAGGTTTATTTATTCGAATTATTTGAGTTTATTTATTTCTGAATATAATATGGGATTATTAGAAGACAGGCAAGCATCAGAGCATGCTGCTGAGCTACAGTTCATTTCAGTTAGTTTTAATTAGCTCAGAGTATTTAGCTATCCTATCCACAAATTGTAAAGAGAAAATTCAAAAAGAAAAGAAAAATAGTGCAGTCTACATAATTTGGGCTCTACACGTATTTTTTTTATAAGAAACCCGTTTATTATAAGAAACTTACTAGTAAAGGCTCTGCACGATTAAGAAACTTTACTAGTAAAGTGTTACAACTCTAAGAAACTTTGCAAATTTTTTAAGTTATTTCTTTTGTGCATCATCACACCAGTTTTATAGCTTACCACCATATTTATGTAGTAAAACAAATTTGTGTCCAATAAGCTAAACATTGAACAAATATTATTATATTATTATTATAAGTAATTTTTCTTAAGTTTTTTTTATAAGATTATGCAATAGACAAAGCCATCCAGTCATACACCACCCCAAAAATTATTTTCTCTTTCTTAATTAAGAAACCATTAAGAAACTTTTACTAGCAAAACCCCTAAAAAATTAAGAAACTTTCTCTAATTAGGTCCTTGCTTGGTTTCTTATAAAAAAAAATATGTGTATGCAGATCCCTGTCTGCATAGTATGGCTCTTGTTGCACACCAGAGAAAAACAATAGGGTATTCAAATTAGACAATAGAGAACAAAAAAAATTCTTTGTGCATACCAGAGATCTTGTCAAAAAGTGCCATACTCTGCAGACTGGTGCAGATCCCAAAATTATTGCCTAAATGGTTTTTAAAATATTAATTTATCCTCAGTAATAACTGGGTTGAGTTAATACACATAATATAACTTACATAAACGAAAGTAGCACACTAAAGAATACAATTCAAGAAAAAATGTCACATCTGTAAGTTGTGGCTGGGAGGAGAAATGCAGTGGAGATAAATCCCCAATCATAGTGCATGGTAAAAATTCCAATCTGGCACAAAGAGGCTCCCATGGACCCACCAGTTTTCAAAGAATATGTAACAAATCTATTTTTAACTTGCCTGTGAGCTTCCAGTCTGATGGACCCAATCTTATATCACCCAAATGCTTATATGCTTATAGAAGTATATATCACTTATATATCATTATTATCTGTAATATTTTCAGCCTACATTGGAAATTTTAAAGTACTTACCAAGCACAGGAAAATTGCTTTCAAAGGCATTAAAGATAAATAGATATTTGCAAAATGGTAAGATTTTGTTACATCTTTCATAATTTGTTTAAAATTATAAAATCAAAATAACCTAAAAATCTGGAGGAACAATCTTGTTCCTGTGTGATTCACAGTAAGAAAAGACACTTGGCCACATAGTTATCACCGCAAATGGCACATAGTTCTTGCTATATTTCAATATCATTTATTAGTTTTGTCATTATGAACGCACAACAAGCTGTTATTTTAACTTCTTCTTTTACAGATATTCTTGGTGAACTGCTTCTAGAATGCATTTTGAGTCTTTCAAATCTTCCAAGATCTTTTGGAAATGCTTCAAGCAATGCTGAAAGGAAAGTTGGACAATGGGCAGCTGTAGGTTTTTAATTTTTCACGTTTTTTTTAATTTTATACTATTTTATCTTACCTGTCGAGCAGTGAAGATATTTTTTATTTTTGCAATTTATTTAACACTTATCCTAACCTGTTTTTGCTGTCAGTTTTATTTTTGAAAAATATTATTTGCAATTTTGATAGGAACAATTGCAGTTTTTGACATTGCCAGAAATATCCCAAGATGATGCCACTTTCATGGAACAATTTGGAATAACACAGAAAGATTCTATCAAATCACAAATTGATGAGGTAAAATTTTAAGTTTAGAGCAGAGAAAGTAAATTTTAGAATTTAAAAAAGTTTATAGTTAAAGTTGTATCATGCTTTTATTTAAAGTTGTAAATCCTTGACTTTTGTAAATTTCAACATTATTTTTGTGTTTAGATATTTGCAGCAATGATGGATGGAAATTTTAGAATTCACTCCTCTATACAATCAAAATTGATTGACAATCTGCTTACAATGACCAGAATCATGGAGTCTGATGAAGCAGAGCATTTATTGAAAAATGTGGTGAGTATAACAGGGGGGAAGAATTTTTAAAACAAAAGATTGAAGTTTCATGCATGCCAATGAGATTTGCGATTTGAAAGAATAAATTTCACACTCTGAGCACATTCATGCAAATAAAAATAAACAATAACAGCAAAACTTTGTGATTTTGTTTGTTATGCTTTGCTTGGTTACATTAAAGGTGTTGAAACCTATTATGCATAGTAACAAATGGCAATGTCATTTTTGAATCTTTTATTTTACAAAACTCACCCAAATTTTTGAGTTTGTCTGTTTTATTATTTTGAATTTGATAAAGTTCTAATGGAATAAATTTTTATGATATACAGTTTATATCCGCTATCTGCAGAGTATACTGTAGTTTAGATGTAAAAACTGACCACAGATTGCCAAAAGCAACCCTATATGTCTCGTCTACTCAAAAATCTAGGCGCAAATACTGCAAGGAACCAACCACACCACATTTTCTAATATAATATCAAAGCACAGCAACAGCAAACAACAAAGCAGAACTTCATTGAAATATTCAGCAGCCATCTAGGGGAAAGTAACCATCGTAATCGAAATGCAACTGAAATGTCAAATGCCTTGATAAGTTTGCTGAGAGCAGCAGCACTACATGCTCTACCTCAAGTTGCAAAACATGAACAGGATGATGGACTTTGGGAAAATGACGAAACCCTAAATTCACTTCAGAATACCAGATCAAAAAAGCAGATCCACTACAACATACAAAGGTGTTAGTAGACAAATAGATAATCATGCCAACTTCATCAGAAGCCAAAATTTTATAGAAGAAGCTCAAGAAATATTCTTCTTGCAAGGTTTTTTAATGAAATACTGCCCATTAATTCGAGTATTCTCAATCTCGAACAGATTTCAATTTCCCATTAGTGTTCGAGATAGCGGATTTCAATTGTAGTATTAAAATGGTCAGAAAGGTATAATTATTTAAAAATGAAAGTCATTCTAAAGCATGCCCTGATATTTTATATTGTTTTTAATATTGTGTGGAAAGACTTTCTTTTTGCATTTAGGTCGAATGTGTTCTTCAGATACTGGAGAGAAAAGTTTACTTTTTCTGGTAATTTCTGGTTATTTTTAATTTGAATTTATTGTTAGTTTTGAATTTTTTAACTTTAAAATTTTTTCCAAATTGTCATTTCCATTTTTAATAGTACAGTCAAATCCTGATACAACGTCATCGTTTGTTCCCGTCAAATTATGGTGGTACACTGAGGTTGGCGTTATATCCAGGTAGCTTCCCATAAGAAAAAAAACAAAATTTGTGCCAAAAAATGTTTTAGCGGAAAATGAGGTTGGTGTTATAACAGGGTTTGGCTGTTTTTTCCAAAACAATTATTTTTTTGCTTTTTGCATAAGTTTTGCTTTCAGATCGAAGTTCTCTGAAGATTTCTTGTCAAAGATCTATTATTTTGTTTCATTTTTTTTGTTTCTAGCAAAGAGAGCAAGCAATTCAAACAAGCCATTCCCGAAGAATTTTTGCAGGCTATCGTGAGCAATGAAATGTTTTTGAAAGGTACTGTTAAAGTAAATTTAGAGCATTTTTTGCTGTTATTAGATTATTTTAAAAACTTATAAATATTTTTTAGAAGCTAACGGTAAGTCTGGAACCTGCTTATTTTTAATTCATATATTTGATTTGATCATTACTTCAATTTTGATAGCAGTTTTTCTCAATGCAAGTAACTTGATTTTGATGTACCTATTTTCGCATGTATATTTTCTGTTATTTCGTAAACCCCTGGCATGTTTTGTTAAGTGCCATTTCAAAATCATCCAATTCGATAGGACTATTTATTATAAGAGAATAAAGGAGAAAAATGAAGAACAATTTTCAAATTAACTTTCTTAGGTTTGAGCGATTCAAGTTTCATCAAGCTTTGGCAGTGTTATCTTCCTGCATTTGAACGTGAGGTAACTTGTATGTTTGTTTATTACATCAGAACAAGCTACTCCAAACCTTAAAAAGTTATTTAAATAAGGCATGTCTCAAATTTTTATTTTCCTTGATGTTTAAAGATAGTGGTGTTCAACTGTACTGTTTTTAATCGATTCCCCATAGAGTGAATTTTCACTCGAACTGTTTCGCATATCCCTTGAGAGCTATTAGAGTTGATTTAGCTTCGGTATCTCAAAAATTCTCAATCTCAACAAATTTTTTATCCCTTTTGATAGTTAGAGATAGCGAGGTTTAACTTAACTTTGTTTTTATTCGATTTCCACAGAGTTAACTTAGTGCATTTCCAAAAAGAGCTTTCAGTGCTGATTTAGCTTCGGTTATCTCGAAAACTCGCCATCTTGAAAAAATTTACCATTCTACTTGAAAAGAAAGGCTGACGCCTAACTAACTAATAGAGAGGTTTATATTCAGGTTGGGAAACGCACTCCAAAAGGCGATTTGGCAAAACAAAAAGCTTTATTTGTTAAACTTAAATTGTATGGCTTTTTTTGATTCCCTGGTTGAGAGAATTCGCTTTGTCTTCGATGGCTAATCTCTTTAAAAATGGCGTATCAATTCCACTATTGTTACAAAATCTTCTCTTGTCTGCTCGTAACTCGTTCTGGATCCCTAACCCATCATGGTAATTTTTCTTAGCTTGACCACACAATCCCACAATTTCTGTGCAACAATTTACTTTGAATTTTTTTTATATTTATATTTGCTTAGGTTCTAGATTTAGTGAAGGTTATTGAAGGCAGACCCTATATAGATGATACATCTGTTGCAAAACTTGTTGAAGCAAGAACTGCTTTGGTACGAAATTGTGTTGACTTGTTTAAATTTTGTTGTTGCGACGTTGCTGTCATACAATTTAATTATCAAGAAAGATTTAACTAAAATTTACATGGTGCCTGATCTCAGTCTAGGATTAGACCCGATCGGGATTGATCATATAAAGTAGTTCCGCATCGGGATCGATCTTAAAATCATTCACATCTTAAAAGTTATGTTGACTTGTTTAATTTTTGTTATTGTGGCATTGCTGTAATATAATTTAATTATCAAGAAATATTTAATAAAAAATTTACATAGTGCCTGATCAGGCCAGGGTTTTAGACCCGATCGGGATTGATCTAAAATCTTTCAGGATTAACCCCCATCGTGTTCGATCTTAAATTTGTACAAATTGGTACGGAATTGCTTTGGTTCGATCTGCTATCCGTGCGGACTTCGGGTTGGTTTCAAAGAGATTTAATTTGTGGGTTGATTCTGTTAAAAATTTTGTGTAACCCTTACCCTGCTAACGGCTGCAAACTGTGCAATCGGACCTAAACTTGTTACAAACCAGTTAGGAAAATTGTCTGGGTCCAATTGCATATACAATTTAAAAACAACAAATTGTTTCTTCCGGGTAGAGCTATTTTATTTCCAATTCTAAAAAAGTGACAGTAATCATTTTTTTATTATCCAATGATAAGAAAATTTTCAGAGTTACAGAGTGGTGGTATAATCTTGTCCACAAAACGCCCAAAAATTCGGTGGCGAGATGATCTTTTCCATAATTTTTAGGCCATTGTGAACAATAATAGCACAAGATGGATGCCTTTGGACGCGTTTGGGGGAGGGGTTCCTCCTCATGACGGGACTGATGACACCCTGACATAATTGGAAAACATTTTACTTCATTTTCATCTTTATCCATATACTGTTTATGTCAAGTCTCAAGTTTCTATTTTATCAACGATTTTTTATATTTAATTTATAGATTCGGGCTTGTGCAGAAGATGTTTCTTTCTATGACTGTACTTGCGATCTTATGAGGTAAGAACTTTTAATACTTTTCAATTTGAAAATATTAAATTTTGGCACAGGGAACAATTCTTAACACGCTATCTATTGCTAATACAATAAACTGTTTTTGAAATAATATTTTATGCCAAAAATTATATATTTTTAAATTCATTTTTTGAAATAATTTTGATTTATTTTTGTTTATTTGTTTATGAAAAGACATCAAAGGCAGTTCTGATACTTCCCATAACATTTTTCATCTCTTGTATTTCATTTCCCGTTCGAATATTTTGAGCAAGATTTTTAAAACATCTGATGTTATTTTTCTTTTTCAGAGAATCGCTTCAATGCATTGGATGTTTACCTTCAATGATTTCGTTGGTCAAGATATTAAATTTTCGTGTCGTACAATTCCAGGCTGAAGTATGTCATTATTGTTAAAAATATTTTATCTGCAAATCGTGGCTTTACATCAACAACGTTTTCAAAGGTTTCGATTGTTTATTGCCATGTTAATTTTGGAGAAACGATTAGAAATTGTTGTGCAGATTCAGCAATTTAACTCAGCACATATTTAAGCCTAGCACACTGTAAAGTTTTATCGGCGATACATGCAATGTTTGTCTTTGGCATAAAAATCATGCTATGTGCGGCAACTAAAAACGAAAGATTTTTATCGTCGGCGACAATTTTTCATATCAAAGATGTTTGATATTTTTTTCGTCGCTGACGACAAAAACAAAAATTGTGTTGTGTGCGGTACTCGACGACAAAAATCTTTGGTATTTCATCACAAGAACAAATCAGGAGGCAGCAAATGTCACATGCTGTAGAAGGAAAACTAAACAGAATGATGGCGAAAATAGATTTTTTGAGATTTTTGCATGAATGAAGATAAAAATCGTGCTGTGTGCGGCAACGAAAGACTAAAGAGCAAAGACGATTATCGCATGTATCGCCAAAAAAAATCTGCAGTGTGCGATAGGCTTTAGAAATGTTTTGGATGTACCAAAGGGAATTTAATGTACCAGAGGGTCCTTTTTGGGAAATAAACGTCGTTCTATTGTGTTATATTGAGACTTCATCTCGTTTTCAACATTAAGATGCAATTCCCAAAAGTACAAACGACGTTTAAACTTCGATTTATTTTGTGCCCTTTGGGAGAGAAAGAGACATGAATAACCATTCCTGGTAGAAATACAGGAATAACCTCTAAACCAAGTTATTAAGATATTTTGCTTTCATTGCAGAATCATCTTCCAAAATTTGACAATTTTAACAGACGTCATGTTTGGTGTGTGCCATTTTGCAAAGGTAAAATTTTTACTTTTGTTATTGTTAAAAAGTTACTTTTATTTCAATGTTAAAAACTAGAAAATATCTGTTTATAATTTTTTTGGAAATATCTGTTAATAAACTTTAAGTATCGTAGGGTACTTTTGCTCATCCTAAAGCAATAAAGGATTAAGAATTGGGATAAATTTTTGGAGACATGATGTCAGAAAACTGTACATGTGTGTTGTGTAAATATTTAGCTACTGCCAGTAGCATTTAAAAACACATATTGATTTTGAAGTTTTTGAAACGTGTTCCTCGGGAAACGTGTTTTCTGGTCAAAATATCTTTACGTCACCTGCAATCACAGTTTAGTACCTGGTGTCCCAATAAATTCTGGTGTTCCAATAAATTCTGGTGTCCCAATGAATTTAGGTGTCCCAATGAACTTTGATGTCCCAATAAATTCTGGTGTCCCAATGAATTTTGGTGCCCCAATAAATTTCGGTAAAGGTTTTTTTTTGACAATTTCAATTCTGGATCATTAAGGGGAATCGGTGAGTTATCGTATTTAACGTGCCTAACCTGCAAAAGTCTCGAGAAGACTTGTTTCCAACAGGGGAAATGGGTCATACATAACCATCCACAAACCCCAGCAAGCTGGTTACTGACCTTGGAAAGATGGAAGAAAGCTGAGTGAACTTTGGAAGACGCGCTGGAATTCGGTCGCTTAAGCGAAAGGCATGAGTGCTAACCACTTATCCACGCCGGGATTGATAATTAATTTCAGTTTTGCTATATTGCTCAATCATAGTCTTATCATAAGTTACTCAAGTATAGAGTTATTCATTGTAATAGTTTAAATTTTCCTTCATGAAAACCAGAGCTTCAATCAATCAGGCCAACGCCAATAATAGAAGGGCAGTAGACTGGCTCGCTTTGTGGCTATTGAAATGGGAATAGAATATTTTTAGTTATCTCGAAATTTCACGAAAACGAGGCATTTACGTGTTTAGCCTGTGGCAGTAAGTCTAAGAACTATCCCTGCGAATATATGGAAACGAGGCTTAACCTTGAAATAAATACTACTTGTTTGCAGATTTGAATGTGAAGACCATTGAAGCAACTGTGAAATATTTTGTAGACGATTCAAGAATTTTTTTTGAGTCTGAAGCAGCAAATGGGTATGGGTTTCAAATTGTTCTGTTTTACTTTTTTTATTGATGAAGTAACTTCTGCTTATTAGAATAATATGCTATTATTATTCTATGATATTATTCTTTCTGAGAGTAAATTCAAAATTTTTGAATTCCGGTTTTTACAACCAAATTAAATTGCTGCATGCACCACAATCATTTTGGGAATGCAGTGAAATGCATACAAATAGATGCAAAAATAAGGCTTAACAAGAAGAGTTATAATAAATCTCGATTAATGGGAATAATTTTAGGCGCCATGAATTCAAGCTAGACATATCACTTAACACAGTGTATCTTTTATGAACTTTGTAATTATCTTGTTAACTTTAAATATCTTTGTGTTGAAAACGTATCATGCATGAAATAAGTGTTAAGCAGACAAACAATTCAGAAACAGACAAACAATTATTGTTTTTAAAAACGTTTTAAAAAATGTTTTCTAAATTCCAAGAGATAAGTGTTTGGGTTCAACTTATGTTTGAAATTTGATACATTTCCTTTTTTATTATAAAAACGTTTTTTATAAGAACGTCCAGTCTGAGATTAGGCCTACATTTAAAAACATTGCAAGAGCATGCCTGTAACTGAAAAGACTCAAAATTAAAAATTAGAATTGAGCAACTTTTATGTAAACAAATGCTCGACGGTTATTACCAAAAGTTGATATTTTTATTAAAAAATTTGTATTAATTAAAAAATTTTAACAAAAGTGTATTGTTATTTGTGTCAAAAATTTGGATAATTGGGAATTTTGTGAGCCTCACAGCCTGTTTCTTTGGAAATCAAAACAATACTAATTTCATTCAAAATCACCCAAAACTGTGCGAAACCTCTTTGCATAAGAACAATGCCAAAATTTGAAACAATCTAAACATGATTTTTTTAACAAATTGCTATCACAATTTTTCATTTCTAAATTTGCACCACAATTTTAACCAATTTTGTTTTTAGAATGGACATTTGGTTCAAGCTTGTTCAAAACGCGCACCTCATAGAATATTCGATTCAACTTGTCTTCCAAGGCGATCATCACGTAAGTTTTTATTTTTTGTTAAAATCATTTTTTATTCAATTTAAAACCAATTTAGAATTTTTATTTTATTTTTATTTTTATTTTTTTTCATAAAAATTATAGATAAGTAATAAAACGATACAACAGGTAGGTAGCATGGCAGGCTTCATGGCAGCCCTGTGGCCATTACAATTAACATTAGGACATTAATCTGAATGTGAAACGCATTTATAGGCCTAACAAAGAAAGTCATCTACAAACGCTCAATCACTGAAGAAGAGAAAGATAATTTTGAAAAAGCCAATCGGTTTGTGTATTTATAAACATGTGATACAGTTTTGATGATATGATTGGCTAGTTTTAAAATTCGAACGAACTCAAAGTTGTAAGTAGCACAACGATTGGCACGAAATGCATGTGGGAGGAAATGTTTTGGCATATGCCCGGATTTATTTTCAATTAACAGGCAAATCCTATGTAAGTTTCTTTTTGCAGGAGGTAGCACTTAAAAACTGCTTAGTTCAGAAGATGAATTTACGTTGAAATAATTTAAATCAATATAAAGTTCTGTCTGCATTTACCTGTGGAAAATATTATGTTTTACGTTGTTGGCCCTTACGAGAGGGGCCTTCCTTTAAAAACATTCTACAGTTTGGATGCATATTTAAATATTGTCTCAGTTGTTTTCTCATTCGAAAGGTTTACCAAACCACGAGCTCTGAAAAATCCCTGAATGCTGGGGCGATGTATTGTGAAAATATACATAGCTCCCTATGTCGCATGTCGCATTGCAAAGCTCCTTTTCATAATTTTATTAACATAACTTGCTTTTTTCCATGCATCTAAACGGATCTGGCCGGATTTGGCATGCAGCATGTTAAGAGTAGTGCTTCAATTGTTATTAAAATTCGGGTGGAGGCTTCTTAAAAACTAACCCAAACGTTTTTGCACCCCAGTAAAATTGCCTTAAAAATTTCGTATCCAAGTAAACAGAGGTAATAAACTTCCGTACCCCAGTTCCTTGCACAGTGCATGACAATTTATCTACCTTCCTTACTGCCGCGTCTACACCAGGAAACTTTTCTTGACAAGTTTTACTTTGCTGGTGTAGACGACGAAACTTAACACTTTTTCCTTGATATGTGTCCTTGTTCAAAAACAAATTTTTAAAAAAATTGTAGTTTTTTAACCAGGAATCTTAACATTGAAATTTTTTTTTAAGAACTTAACAAAAATTAAATTTGATAGACGATATGGCAAAGCAAGAAAAATTTGTCAAGCAAAAATTGGTTGATATTTATTTTAGCATTCCATAAATAATTTGGCACCCCTGCAAATTCTAAAAAATATTTTCCATGCCCCAGCTGAAGAACTTTAAAAAATTTATACCCCAGCTGTTTACCCTCCGTCCCGGTCTCCCCAGTACTAAATACCCGCTCCCTACATACCGGAAGCAATTCCGGGCAGAACTCTAAAAACTAGGGCTATTTTACCCCCCCCCCCCCCTACCAGCATTAATGATTACTGTATTTGATCTGTGCCTATTCGCATACAACTCAAGCGATAATTCGGAATTATAGAAGGGTATAATCATTGAAGGGTTAGTGACTTTTTACAGACTTTATTATTATTCTTTTAATTAGTTTTGTCGATTGTTTTTTTTTTCAATTTAGTGCATTGACAACTGCCTAACTATTTTAACATGGTTCTTTTTTCAAAAGAATGATATGAAAATCATGGTGAGCAGTTTTGCTTTTTATCACAGGATACAAACACAATTCCTAATTTAAATTTGGAATAGTGCTAATTTTCAACTCATAACTAAACGTTTGCTATCATTTCCTTGAAAGCCTTTCGGAAACTGATTCATATGTATGTATGTATGTATGTATAATTTTGCCACTAAAAATTTTCAAAGGTCAAAATCTAAATTAAGAGTATAAAATATAAAGAGCAATAATGAGCAATTTTTAGAATATCATCACAAACCCCTAACTAGAGTGGCAGGATCGTTGACACAAGTCTCGTGTATTCGTCAACTTTGCGAAAAAATAAGCGCAAAGAGGCACCAAGGAAAAGACAGTATTAGTCGTCTTGTTCGTGTCGTGGTTGTGATTTGAGTATTTTAAATGTATATACCGATAGCATGAAAATTGTCATAGCAACTGCAGTATCCAGAAGTATGAATTTTAAAATTAATTTTTCTTAAGCTGGTTCATTATTTTTATAGAAAATCTTCAAATCGTTTCTGATGAGTTTGCGGTGCTTGCTTCATAAAAAAATACTCCAGATATCAGATATATCGTATGCAATCGATTTATGCAAAAAACGCATACCAGATAATGCAAATCCAATGCCATTTATTCGTGATTTGATGCTGGAATTCTTCATCCAAGCAGATGCTAGCTATTTTATTTTGAGGGATGCTTTTTCAATGGTAAGTTTTAGATCATAGATCCTAAAAAATTAAGGCAACTTGATGAAAAAGGGGACCTGAATAGAAAGGAGCTTACTTGAAATTTTGGATTTTAGAAAGTACAAGCCATGCATTTTTTGTCCTTTTGACGATTCCACATCATGAAAATGTGTGGAAAATGCAAATTTAGACTATGCCAGACCAGAATGACAAGCTTTTTCAGCAATACTGACTACTATTGCGAATTAAAACCGTAAATATGCCACCAAGATTTTCTTAAGTGGCAGCTCTATAGCTTTAAAATAAGAACGTACTGCACATAAAATGCTCAAAGGTTAGCTTCTTATTTGCGGGGTTTTACTGTACTAGATGTGAGATACTAAAAATAAACAGCTCTAATTTTTTCAAAAATATTTCTTGAAGACCTTTCATAAAATTATTCTCTCACCAAAGCATAGCACATTACAGCATGATTGTCAAATATACTATTTTCACTACTCAATATTTTCAAATGAAATTATTTCAAGTTAAAAAAAACAGTAATTATAATAGTAAAATACCTAGTAAAATATCAAGTAATAAGTAAACCCAAAGTAGAATGCAGTAAATTGTATGTAATGACATTGCAGCTTCAGGTTTGCCTAAATTTACTGCAGTTAACCTAAGAGTTTATTTATTATTCGATAGTGAAAATGCCAAAAGAAAGGAAGGGAAAAAATTAGCAACAACATGGAAAACTAGTTACAACCCTAGGGGGCAGTACCATCTGGCTTGGATAGGGTGGCGTGTCCTATATTTTTGGGTCTGGGATTTCGATTTCAATAATATATTTTTGGGTCTGAAAAATGTTTTCATTAAAAAATATTATTCTGGTTCTAAAAATTTGATATCTTATATTTGTGGTTAAAATATTAAGAATTGGCAAATAAGTGTTAATAAAAGGAAGTTATAGGCAGCATTTGCCATACTGTTATATTTTGGTTTTCGTTCCATTATATGTTTAAGTCAGCCTAATATTTCCTCGGACACGCCCCCCTACCCGAGTTAGATGATACTGCCCCCCTGGAGTTACAACACCAAATTGGTGAACGAGGTAAGCAAAACTTTGTTTCTAAATTGGCCTAAAAATGCTCGTGATTTAACAATTTAAAATGCTCATGATTTAAAATCGTCAAGAGAAGTTATGAAATATTTTCAAAATTTGAAGTTTAATTTTACCAAACAATTATTTTTTAGGTAACAAGTGATTTGTCATATGAAATGAAACTAGATGTGTGGCTTAGAGTTTTAGAGAGACGTGTAGTCGATCCACAGAGCACAAATAGCAACTGTTTCAAAGAATTAAACTTTTGTGAGGAAAAGAAAAGGACATTTGCTATTTTCATGGCTTGTTTGCTGGATAGAATGATGACATCTTCTGGAGGAGATATGAACATGGAGACTGAAACGTTAGACAGCAATAAAGATATGCTGAACGATCTAATTCGTCGTGTTAATGTAGTTACAGAAATAATCAAAGGAACAATAGATTTCGTTTCATAAATTGCCAAATTTTCAATGATAGGTTTCTTTGTTTACGATAACTTGAAACAGAGGAAATAAAAATATCTTTGAGTGAGGTTTTATAATCTCTGTTGGACATAAAACGAAGTTGTTAGTATCCATAAATTTGGAAAAACATATTGAATGGGAAATATAATTGGTAAATGAAGGTATTCTTAGTAGTTCCTTTTAGTTACATGAGAAATTTCATGAAATTGGCGAGTGTGTGTTATTTTTCTCTCTGTTTACATGAAATTTTATCCCGTTTCGAAATTATGGAAACTCGTTGCTGGACGAAAGAGACTAAAAATTACTGGACTCATACCCTGGGTTCCAGAGCCTCGAGAAAAATCAAAACAAAAGCTGGTACTAGACTCATTACAAAAGTCGTTAGTTTGCTCCTCCGCCTGATATTCTTCCGCAACACTAAAAACGCCTAATATTCCTCCTTACTGAAGCAACAGCAACAACAACAAAGAGCGGTAATACAGGGAACTAATGTAGTGAGTCTAAGAAAATACTTCATGGGTCATTTTTTGTCATAAATTTTTCTTGGGTTATTCTTTCTTTCATGTAGTATGATAACTGTCAACTTACAAAAATTCCAGCCATGTTATCTACTATTCCTTCTCAATTATAAATTTTCCAATTCCAACCCAGTTTTTGTGATCTTCCAGTAACCTTAGTCTTACACAGTTTATTGGTTTCTTTAAGTACTTTCGATCCTCTTTGATATCCGCAGACAAATGAACTTTAGCTGATTCTGTAAACGAGGCTACGATGTCATATTTCATACACTGACCAGTGTTAACATCTTTATTGTAACAAAGCTCCAACACAGCGTCAGTAAGTTCATCTTTACGCAGGCTTGTCAGTCCTGTTTCAATATAAATTCGTGTAACTTTTGTTTCAATTTTCAACTCTACAGTCAATAAACTGTTTTTATGTGGCTTTGAGAACCATCCTGGCCCAGCGGCTGAGTATAATTTATTTGCGTCAAATCCAGGTACTATTTGCATCGTACATGTAACTATAGCCGGGGGGTTTCTTCTGACTGGAAGAGAAGTCGTAACTTTGAATACCGGATTTCCTTCGTATTCAACTTTTGAAGTATGCACACTTGTGTCTGCAATAGCGTTCTTGATTGCTGGTGAACTCCCCAACTGTGCCATTGCATGAAAAGTGCCATACACCCTTGAGAGGTATTTTCCAGAATAAAGTATGCCAAGTAGATTGTCATGCTTGAAATCGATTTGTAATGTCGTGTCAGTAATTTCTTTCATTTCTTCGTAAATCGAATTCATTCCGTCGTTTGAAAGCATGCTTGTGTCGTCGATAATCATCGCGTTCTGCGCAACGCCAGCGCAGTGGCGAAACATAAACGATATTCTATAATTCATTTGCGCTGTGAATTTCGACACTTCTATGATTTTAGTGATCATAGCCTCTTCTAGTAACTCAGGGTTCGAATCGTATGGTGAAACCAGTAATTCAACATATCCACTCATCAGCAAGTCTTTTAGATCTTTTTTGATAAGTTCGATGATTTCCGTTATCTTTCGTTTTTCGTTTTCGGCTAATAACAAAACGACAATTACCGACTGAGATCCTTGTGGTCTCGGATCCTGTCGCACGATTTCTCGGACTGTGTTTACGAATCCGTATGGGTCGTCGTATTTGCCCCAGAGTAACATACCAATTGCCAATTTCACTGCAATAAATTATTGTATCAACAATTGATAATAAGTTGAAATAAACATTTGGACATTTCATAATATATTAAATATAAATTTTTGCGTGTTTTTGTATGCAGAGTATTATATGATATTGTCATTTCGTGGATTTTTTTTCATATTCAAAAGTTATCAATTATGATAAAAAATGTATGAGTCTTAGGATGGTGAAACAGGGTAGCACTAGACCATATTTGAGATGAGAACACGATCAACTCTAGATGTATGACAAAAAATAACATTTTAATTTATTTTTACTTCTTTTATTTGTTTATTTTTATTTGTTTGTAGGCCAAAAAGCTTGTGCCCTCAAGATTCTTTGCTTTTTGCGAGATTTTTTTACTCCTAGACTCCTGTAAAGTCCATACTGGGAACGAGGTTGTCTGTGGCTTGGTATTAGTATGTGGTTTTAAATTTATTATGAATGTTATTTCACCTTTTTGTGTTGGTTTATTGCCAAGCAGCAAAGACTGTGTGCCATCTAGCTGCGGTAATGGAAGAGGTTCCTCCTGAGCAAGGATAAGATTATTTTGTTCTTGTTCTTCGATCATTACCTGACGAGGTGCAGTGGTGCTGCCTTTTTCAAAACTGCTTGAACGTGTTGGTTTATTTTCTGAAATGAAAAGTGCACACTCAAAGGGTATATCATTAATCAAAGTGTCTTTCCAGTATGTTTTGCTTCTTAAAGAATCCTCACAGAAATAGAAGCTTATGTTTGTTTAATCACCACCCAACTTCTTTAAATATCTCATTTACTCCTACCTTGTATTCATTTTCAAAATTCTTTTCAAAATTCATTTTCAAAATTGTATTCATTTTCAAAATTCTTTTCAAAATTCATTTTCAAAATTCTTTTCAAAACAATAAATCCCCCAAAACATGATACAATAAAACAAAATTTGTCAGAAATAATCTCAGAATAAAAATGAATGTCAACAAATCTGGTGATGTTTTCAGCGATGCCAGAGCGGAAAACAGCAGAAGGGCATGCGGGTAGGTAAACATTCCGTTTTTAACCAACCTTGTATTAGATTTTACACTGTAATGACTGCATTTTCTTTTCAACAATTAAAGCTTCTTTTTAAATATTTCTTGGGCTCAAAGCATTCCATGTGATTTTTTGGAACTTATCTGCTTCATTGATTTGATTTATAATTGTTTGCCTCCTTCTATGGGTGTTTTTGAGCGGTTCGTGCAGATTTTGGTGAAATAAATTCTTACCTTTCACAAAAATGATGAGCACATTGATGAATATGCCAATGGATAACGCAATACAGAGAAATTTGGAATTACAGTTTCTCCAGACACGTGTCATTTTTTGCCAGTTCTTTTTAGCAACTGTCTGCATGCAATTTTAACAACTCTGCCTGCGCAATTTCTTCACGTCGTCTTTGCGTTTCTTTGCTACCAGCCTAAGTTTGTCAGAAAACACGATGGTCGGGGATTTAAATATTAGCTCTTTGTTTCTTTGGCATTGTCTCTTATCTTTGAAAATAAAATGCAACATGATTAAGACATTGTTTTGAAACTGTTATTGAGGGTGCAAGAGCATATTTATGGCTAGGATTTTATTGTTTCCGTGAGACCTTTTGATTACCGTGATACTAGAACATGGAATCACACACACCATCTCCAGATATATGACAAAAATTATTCGTTCTTAAAATACACGTTTCAAAGTAACTTTTTAAAGAACAAAATGGCCATCCGTTATTTGTCATGTATCTGGAGATGGTGTGTGGCTTCCAATAAACACCCGGATAAAGTCTGGAAAATGACATAGGCTCATATATCACGAGAACTCTTAGCGAAGAGAGAACTATGGATGGCAACTGTCAGTTGAGTTACTCCCAAATTACGGCTGGATACTCCATTCTGATCCACTAATATTTCCGCAAGAATGCTGGCATAACATTTTCAATGAATGCATTTATAGGCCTATAACAGTAACATTTGGACAACAAGAACAAGCATATTGTGGGAATAAATATCATAATTAACATAAGGCTCACCTTTTTAAAAAGAAATGTCAAAATGTCTTCATGGATAGTAACACATCATTTTCTTCAGCTGTAAAAATGTAGCTATCAAATATAATCTAATTTAAACACGTCGTGTACGGGATTCGAAAAATACGACAGATCCACATACCCAAGCCTCACCCAAGCATGGAAACTGAATTTTTGCTTTTGAGAATGTCACAGCCATGGTGACCAGAAAGAGAGAAAGAATGTGGAGCCTGTTAATGATTATATGACCGTAAAACAATGAATCCATTATTTCGTGAATAGCTAATTTTTGAATTACACGAATAATAAGACTTGCTCCAAGTCTGCACACGAATAACAAGGTATTCGATTGGTATTTTCACCAGTGAAAAATCAAATGAAAATATTAAGAAGGAGAAACTTTTCAGATTGTCTGCAAAAATGTTTTCCGGTGCTTCGAAAGTTTGGTTTGGAAAACTGTCTATTATCATCGTCTTGTTTTTATTTTTATTTTGGCAAATTATTGATGATATTTCGATGGTAATTGGTAAGTTTATTGAAATTTTAGAAATATTAAATGCTATTGTTGTTTTTAATTACGTTGTCATGGACTTTAGTATCACTTTGAAAAATAAACTATAAGTAGAAATCTTTCAGGAAGGATTGAAATTTTGTACTGTATTGTTGCTAAGTAGGCTTTGGGTGGCATATAGCTTTTACAAGTGTTTCTCAAGTCAATAGATCTGAAAGTAGCAGCTGAACTCTGCTGGCAACGATGGTGAAACTAAAGCTATATAGACCAGGCTACCATTAAGGGGAGGGTCACTTCAGGGTGGAGAAATAAAAATGACTATTTTGGGGTACCTTTACCCACGGGTATTCCAAAAAGTGACGGTGAACAGAGATCTGCTGAGGTTTAATGGGTAAAATTGGGGGCTCAATCATGTGCACCTTTTCCATTCGCCTCTGCAGAGGAGACATTGGGTTTTCACCCCTTTAAGCGGTAATAGAAGTGTTTTGAAACAAACTAATATTCTCTAAATATAATTTAAACAAAATGGATTGAAAACTACATAACTTTAGCATACAAACTTAACCACCAGAGCCAGAAAACCATTACTAATTTCAGATGTACTGATCATAGTCTTATGATAGAGATTAAGGGTAGATATATAAAATAGATATGGAAAATCGAAAATATTTAAAGTGGAATTTAAGACCATGTTCTACTTTTAGCGTCAGTAAATTGTAAAAAAAGGAAAAAGGATATTGAAAAGAATATATTTCAATGACAAACTTTAATGGTAGTACAGTGCCATATTTGAAATTTTGTGTGTCTTAAATTCTGAATTAGGACAAGAAGATTATGTTGGAAAAGCACGAGAAAATGCTCACAGTTACACAGAAGAGAAAGAAAAGAAACATGGCAATATTTTTTGTTTTGATCGAGACGGAAGACCAATCACGAGAAATGAAGTTCTCCTGAATAAAGTTTCTCGACCAAGAAATAAACGTAAGTTTATTTTCTGCACAAATTAATTTTGTTTTTGTAAAAGTGTCTGTTTGCTTATGACCATTTTTCTTACCAATGAGACTCTGGTACCCAGAGTACCTAAAAACCCACACACAAGAACCTTCCTTGTCAGTAACGCGTAGTCTGAAAACCTACTACATAACCACTGCAAGAATAACAAAACAATTGATCTTATGTGTTATTTCTTTGTTCATTGGTATATATGATTACTTTTTCACAATTTATGTGTTGTACAATGGGACCACCAGCAACAGCAATTAAATAAAGAACACCCAACATGAATGCTTACCAGGTGTCACAATAAAGGTACACGTTTGCATTGCAGAGCTTCTGGTGGAGGGACCTAAGTTTTGATTTTTCTGTTTTTGATAGCCTTGTTACGAGAGTCCCTTGTTTCCCTGTGTTGGCAGACTTGACGTCACTTCGGTAAGTTGGGACTCATATTCAAACATACTTGGACTGAACATTTCTGCTTCGTTTCAACCTCGCCAAAACGTTATTGTGTCAAAGAGCAGTCTTCTGGCCATATGAACACTCCGGCTAAGTGCCTCGGCGTTGCTTGCCCCGGCGAATCTCCTGGTGGAAAAAAAATCCAAATTTTGTCTTCGGACTGTTTCAACATATCCCCCATTCCTAGCAGAAAACTGCGTTCCCCATCCAGAAAGCTGGAGAGAAGAGCTGACATAACTCGGCCTAAAAATCAACACCATAATGAATGGAAAAGCAGGAAAATTTTCATGTCATAAGTTTGCACAACATATCCTTTTTTGCAGTGGTTATGTCTAAATCTGACTAGCTTTAGCTTCTTTTAGTTTCTTAATGCCATTGGCTTTCAGGTGCAATTTTTAAGCGTTTATTCAGAAGTTCACTGGAAACACAAGGTTTTGTGTTCTGGAAAACCCTACAGGTTGGTTATCATTGAGCATAAACTCAACCATTAATGAGCAGATTTTGCATGCAAGGTATCAAACGTTAAGTCGATACTTTTTCTATAAAAGAAAACCCAACAAAAACACAAATATCGAAATTTAATGTCCTACACAGAAGCTTTACGAATGTGTTTTGTTTTGGGACAACAGCTATATGGGGCAACAGCTATTTCTTTATATTTTCTTTATATTAAGTCTTCATATTTTTCTTCTTTTTTTTGTTCTTTAGCTCTTCTCACGATTGCAATTCCAACAATAACCAGAGAAAGAAAAGGAAGAAAATATAGTTATTTAGTGAAGACATTGCACAGCCTTTTATCAAAAATCCCTAAAGAAGGAAAGGATATAACCATAATAATGATATTTTTTGCTGACGAAAAGCAAGAAAAACGAGACGAAATACAAAAAAGATTAGAAAGAATTTTTCCCCAGGAATTACAAAGTGGGATGATACATATGATTTACGCTCCTGAGAGATTTTACGAAAATTTATCGTATTTGCCATCAACTCTTAACGACACGCCAGTTCGAATGAAATGGCGTAGCAAACAGAGCCTCGATTACGCGTTTATGTTTTATTATTGTTTTGGCATAACCAAATACTACCTTCAACTGGAAGATGATGTGCAAGTTGAAAATGGGTTTTATGAGAAAATTCTGCACGATATCGAGACTGAAGATTCAAAATGGATTGTTATTTGGTATTATAAAATGGGATTTATTGGAAAGTTAATACCTTCGAAATACTTGTATTTATATGCGGAATTTTTTAGAATGTATTATTTTGAAATGCCTGTAGACTGGTTATATAGTCGTGTTTTGGAACATACTGGCTTGACCAGTCGAGAAATAATTAGCTCAAAATATTTTTTTCACCATATTGGTAGAGAATCATCTTCTCGAAATGAAGGAGTTTGAGCTTACTATTGTTATTTATCTAAAATCCGCAAACAATATAAATACTTTTAAACATAAAATCAAAAATAGTTTCATGCAAAACGTACTAAAAAAACAAGACAGTGTTTCTATCTACAATAAATATAAATTACAAACGATATGACTATGCTTTATCACAATCATTAATCATTAATGGGACCAATATGGAATCAAGGTTTTTTCGATCTTTTAGTTCAGAGGTGTGTGTTTTCATGTATTCATTTGTTATTAATTTTTTACTTTACGAATTGTGTAAAATTTTATCCTTTTATTTAAATTTTAAATTGTAAACTTTTCATTATGTAGCAAATATAAAACTTACTTATTTAAATACTTACCTATTTACTTATTGATTAAAAGTCGTCAAAACAATAAGGTACTACTAGGCCCTGATTGTACCTCGAGTACTATACGTAAATTGAATCGTTGAAGTGGCTTGTCCTCCGTGTTTCATTTTGTTGAAAATATTTGATCTTGCTTATTCTTTTGTTGATTTTGTGTTCTGGGGACGTGCCCAGTGGAGACTGGCTCAAAATTTGTTACCTACCATACATGTAAAAATGGCTTTTCCTCCTGAAAATTACAGTTTCTCTTTTCAGTTAAAAAGGAAAAAGGGGCCTTTTGATAAATCTGAAGGGCCCCTGGCCGGGAGGTGCTGCTAAGCCAGTTCACCACTTGACGAGACAGTTTATAAATATCAGCATAGATCTGATTAATCAGAAATTAATACATACACCTCTGACAGTGACATCTATGTCCAAAATAACCGCCAAGAGACATATTCTCTCCAATTATAAGGAACATTGGACAATGAAAATCAACTCAAGTTTTAAAGTCAAACTTTATGTATTATATAAGTCAAACATTCCATATGAAAACTACTTAACATTAATACAGAGTCCAGAAAAAGTCACGGTTCCACGGCTGGGAGCCGGAGGAAGGTTTACCATGTTCATATAAAATTTGAGGAAGGTTTCAGATTTTTTTTGAAAAATTAGTTTGAGGAAAAGTTTTAGATGTTATTATTTGAGAAATTATTGGTAATTTTGTTTGAAACCTACTTTAAGGAAAAGTTTATTTACTTTTCAAAATAA
>JAYJMH010003986.1:0-27493 GCA_036873815.1 Phacellophora camtschatica | reverse complement strand
CGATATGATTGGAGGAATAGCTGTATCTATATTTAGATTGCCCAGTCTCCTGCTGTTTCGCCACTTTTATATCCGTTAATTTACTTTAACGTTTTACCAAGAGAAGATTTCATCAGAAGTAGTTTCAAATAATTTAAAAATAACATCCGTTTCCGGTTTATAGTTTCCGCGTTGTGATTTAAGAACGTTGATTCAGGTGGAGTTTTGTGCGTGCAACAAGGAAACACCTTAGGCCGAAAGATGGGTAAAGATAAAGATTCTAACAACGGGAATAATACCGATAAAAAATGCAAGATTCACAAATTGTGTACGTTCTCTCTCATCTTCACGTGTGCTGTGTTTTTATTTGCAGTATCGCTTTATTTTCAATTGCGAATTTCAAAAATGGCGGATGATGTCTCCAAAATGCAAAAAGATTTTCAAACAAATATTGACAAACTTGCAAATAAGCAGCGATCAACTGAGCAAGAACTTCAAGCATTTGAAGCTGTTGGGAAGATGCTTAAACTAGAAATGTCAGAACTAAAGAAAAAAATTGACTTTCCGGGAAAACCAACGTTGAGGCTGAGGCGAGAGACCATCGAGAATGATGGGTTGTGGCAAACCCTTCGGCAATCCATACACAAATTATTCACTCGTGACATACAGAAAGCATGTCAAAAAGGAAAAGTTTATTGCATGAAGGGAGATCGAGGTCTTCGAGGGAAAGCAGGACCAAGTGGCCGAAAAGGAAGTAAGGGCGATTCGGGACTTCCAGGTCCAACAGGGCTAAGAGGACCAATTGGGGTGCCTGGGACCAAAGGACAGAAAGGTGACAATGGTCTCCCAGGAAGATCAATTGAAAAACCAACAATATCTACAAGATTTCAAAATACTATAAAACAACGCGAATCAACAAATTTAACGCTTTTCTGTCAAGCCGATGGAAATCCAACCCCCACAATACGTTGGGAATTCGATGCACGAAAGGATGCACGTTACACTTTTCCAAGAAAAGGGGGTCTTGAGATTGCAAATGTAACAAATATCGATAGTGGCACGATACGATGCATTGCAGAAAATATTCTAGGAAAAGAAGAACTTGAAACAAGATTAAGCGTTCTCACAAAGCCAACAGTGCGTCTTTCTTCAACAAGGTTGACTGTTGGCATGGGCGATTTGGTGAACGTCCCTTGCAGTGCCACAGGGAACCCAAAACCTAAATTAGAATGGAAGAAGGCATTTGGTGTATCTAGAGGGAAAACAATCAATGCAGATGGAAAAGTCTTGACAATGAAATTGGAGATGTCTATTATGAGTGACAGTGGTTACTATACCTGCACAGCACAAAATATGATTGGATTAGCAAGTGAATCAATTTATATTCATGTATTATTAATGAGAGATTGTTTCACGCTAAAAAGGAAAGGGTACACGAAAAGTGACGTTTACACTGTGAAACCAGATGAAGGAAAACCATTCAATGTCTTCTGTGATATGACAACAAACGGAGGTGGTTGGACTCTTATTCAAAGACGAATGGACGGGTCAGTGGATTTCTTTAAAACGTGGAACGAATACAAAAACGGATTTGGAAATTTGCATGGAGAATTTTGGCTAGGAAATGACAAAATTCACAGATTGACTAAAAATAGACATCAGACTATTCGGTTTGATTTGGAAGATTTTGAGCAGAAAACTGTTTTTGCGGAGTATGACAGGTTTTTGATAGAAAATGAAAATAAACAGTACAAAGCAACAACTGGAAAATATTCAGGAACGGCTGGAAATGGATTTGGTGCTTCGAATGGACAAAAATTTTCAACGAAAGACAGAGATCATGATACTTGGCCTAAGAGTTGTGCTAAAGTATTTTCAGGTGCATGGTGGTACACATCTTGTCATGGTTCTAATTTGAATGGAAAATACTTAAGAGGTGCACATAAGTCGTATGCAGATGGGGTTAATTGGGGTTCTTTTAAGGGTCAATATTATTCATTGAAAAAAAGTGAAATGAAAATAAAACCAAGATTGTGATATTTAGTATTATTTCAAACGTTCTTGCTGAAACAGTGTATGATTTGCAAATCTAATGCAATGAATCATGGGAATGATTTCCTTGCCGCCATCTTTTTCAGAATCATGATATTATATTTAGCTTCGTGAAAATAGCTTTGCTGTAACTCGTATAAATTTTCTGCTCGTCCTTTTAGCTTTTAAGTATCTAAATTGTAACTTATTTATAACTTACAACATAGACTATGCTGACCGTATTTTTTTCTTTTTAATGCCTTGGGGCTTTAAAATCTTTTCTGAAAATACCCTGAGCGCTGAATGGAGAGAGCTTATAAAAATATGTTCACAACTTCCAACAAACTTTTCATTACATAAATATGTCATTGTAACATTAGCATTCTTAATTTTATTGTAATAAATAAATATTAAATTCAAAAATATATTTTCCGCCCTGAGCGCTTATGAGAGAGTGGGGGCTTATAAAGATATTTTCAAAATTCTCAACAAAACGTTTTGTTACATAAAGGTATTTTTATTTACATTAATTAATTCATATTTTCACAGCCGCTTATCAGTTAGTGGGTGCTTACATATAATAATTTGAAAATAAGAACAGTAATTAGATAGTGGGTGGTAAATAGAGAAAATACAATATGTTACTGTTATGATGTAGATTCTTTTCAAAATGGAATGCGTCTCATTTCTTTCTGTGTCTGCGCCTGTTAAATTGCAAGGAAAGAATCCGCGTTCCGTACTAACTAAACATGTGGTTTCCTTACCTATAAATGATGTTCAAGGATGTTCAAGGACGTTTCTCCACTAAATCACAAAGAATTTAGCAGTAATTGAAAGATAAACTTGGCTTGTTAATTGTATTATGTATTTGTGTTTGTCATGTTAGACGTTTATATTGTGATTTGACTCAGTACATTCCTCGGAAGACTCTCGTTTTCCCGTGCTGACAACTTCTCTCCACTTTACTCCTTGTTCCGTGGTTAACTTCGAAAGCCCAACTCCCTAGCGTATCTGGTCAACCCATCGTTTTGGAGGTCTCCCCCTTTAATCCTATTTTACACGGGGTCCAGATAGGTACAGAATATGACAGGGGGGGCTTCTAGAGCATGTGACGTCATATATTATATTATTTGCTAAAACAAATATGTGTTGTACATCAGAAGATAGAGAATCAGAAACTAAATTCAACCATACCAAGATCAAGTTCATATCAAGTTTGTGAAATATACACTTATTTAGAGCCGTAAAACTAAATTCCCTTGTGACTGGCTTCCAAATATGGCATTGTTTTTTCACGTGAAAATTTTTTTGAAGTTTTGTGAACAGTAAAATTTTAAGAAAAGTCAAAAGGTTTCAGTCAAAAGGCAATTATGAAAAAGTACAGCTTAGAAAAAACCAACAGGGGGCTCCAGAAGCCCCCCCTCCCCCCGTGTAAAATAGGGTTAACGGACGTTTGTTGCTAAAGCCAGTCTCGTAAGCTGCAAAATTGTGTTGTATTTTGGTTATAATACATTACTAACATTACTAATCATTGTTAATAATCATTATATTATTTTGTGAGTTTTTTTGTGACTGCTTTTATAACATATGGTCCGTTTCATCTCTTAATTACCTCAGAAAAAGAGCACATGTTGGCTATAACACTAAGCCGAAGCCTCCGAAGAAAATCAAGAAGGAGACTGGAAAAAGAGAGAAAGCTGCTTCAGGAGAAAATGAATTAAATACTGTTGTGCAAGGTAAGAATGGAGAGTGGTCATTTTTGATAGAAATTATTAGTTATTATGCATTTTGTAGCTGATTTTCAGTCATAATTTTTGTTAACAAATAAATTTTTTATTTAATTTTAACTCGTTTTGAAATGGGGGTGGTGTGGTTTAGATTTGATTTGGTTTCTTTTATTTTGTGTTAAACTTTACCAAATATTTCCGCATATTAGAAATTTAATTTTTAATCTGTAGAAATGTTTTTTAGATAGATTTAATATCTATTTTTTTGTGATACAGTTGACCTAGCCTAAAATCGACTTCGGGAATCACAAATAATCTCTAAAGTAAAATTTTTATATTTATTGAAGTCCCAATTATAATGGTGTCCTGTCCCAAAAAGGTTATCGGGTTTGATTTACGCTAGCAACATTACGAAAACGATATAAATTTTAAATATTTATTTTTACACTTTAAATGAGCTAACTTAGGTATCAACATTAACTTATCTATCGTATTGTATAAAAAGCACAGTGTTCAAATCTTGGAATAGCTGATCTCATGATTTTTAAATTCGTTAGATCTTAAAGTTTAAAAAAGTAACTTTTTAGTTTTCGCGATCTGTAAGAATCTCAATGAACATTTAAATTATTCTGCAAAAATACTTTTTACAAAAACCTGAAAGATAGCGTGCAATTCATTTTATTTCAGGTCATTTTTACAAAGAAATTCTATCAAAACATTTTCTTCATTTCCATTTTATCAACAGTGTACACTTTGACTGGTTTCTTCTACATTTCTATGACGAATAGTTTTATTTATTTAAAATTTAGGAGAACAGTTAGACATTTTTCTTTAATTATATGTTGTATATTTTCAGATAAACCGACTGAAGAGAAGGCTTCAACGCCAAAGCAAGATTCACCAGAAAATTCGAAGAGTGAGAAAGAAAGTGTTGGAACTCCTCTGCAAATTATGACGAAAAATTTGGAAGAAAAGTTGTCACCTGTTGTTGGTTTGGTCGAGCAGCAGAATGCGACAACTTGGGAGAAAGAGTCCAAATCAGATGCAGAAACAGCAGACCTTCAAATTGAAAAGGAGGCTGAGCGTATGTCTATGTTTTCAAACTTTTCAGTTGGACAACCTGTGTCATCCTCTAATAGAAGTTCTCAAAAAAGCAAGGCAACAGAGAGCAAAAAACGTACCCCCAAGGATAAGGCAGACAGGCGAACAACGATGTGCATTACACCAACTCTCAATCTGGCACAGCGAAGTCAAGGACTTTCAATCACTAGTTACAACACACCGTCGTTTAAACGCAATGCGTCTTTGAAGCCAAACAGCATATTGAAAAGTTCTTCTTTGCGACAAAGTGGTGCTGTTGAAAAAAAAACAAGATTTGTTTGTGAAACGAAATCACAGGAAAGTGCCTCAAGAGGATTTAGAAAAAACAACACACCTTTCCGCAGAGGCATTGCTTCTTTGCCATCAAACAGTGCTTCCAGAATCGCTCCTGTGAGGAGGAGTATTTCTGATGGCCAAACATTTATCAGGAATACCAACGAGGCTGCCCGAAATATTGAAACAAATATTTTAACGCCTTTGAAAAACTCAACTGGTTATTTACCACCCAGCAGTGCTCGGAGAAGTGCTCCTGCTCGGCGCAGTGTTGCAACTGTTAGTGCGTTGCGCAGCACTCAAGGTCAGCTAATTGGCAAATCAGCAGAGAGGAACACAAACAAGAAACAAGGCAGGAGAAAAACTGTGCATTCTTTTGCAAGTGTTGATGGTGGCACATCCGCAGATTCTACTTCGAATACTCCATGCAGAGAGTGGCAAAACAAAGAGCTAGGCATCAGGTAACTTAACTATATGCTCAATAATGTTTTGTACATTTACGGGCAGCAAAGTTTTGTACATTTACGTTTATAGCTTAAGGGGTGATTTTACCATAGTGTTTTTGACGATGTTAAACTGTAATCCTGTTGATTATCTAGATTTTTTATTTTAATTGTTTCATAATGAAATCACACAAATTTCAAACATCTGATACGTTCTAACAACTGACAGCAGGACTTGATAATATGTACTCGTTTTGATATGAAGAAGCATTATCTTTAATACCAATTTGCATTCCTCGTTTTCAATATTAATATAAATAGATTATTTTCATCGACTTACTTTTTCGTTTTGATTTCTGAAAGATTACTAATTGAATTGCTTTGTTTTTCATTTTTAAGAGAATTGTTACATATTTTTATCATTTTAGAGAGAGGCTAGACATTTGGCTGGCCGAGAAAGGGTAAGTGATATTTGACCATTAAAATTATTGTTTTGTTTTAGTACCATTAAATCACTCATAACACATAGATGGCGTCGTCGATTTGGGATTTAAGCCATGAAATTTTGTTTTGTTTAATTTCGCGGTTTATAGGAATCTTTGAAATTGAATGATCTTACTAAAATCTATAGACCAGAAACACTCAACTTTTTCTTGTATATATTTACTGTCGTTATAAATTTTTAAATCTAAATTTTTAAATTAAATTATTTTACAAATCATTTTTTATTATAGCTGCTATGTGTATTCAGTTTTTTGTTACTTTTTTTTGTTGAATCAGAAAAAGCAAGATTACACTCGAAATGTAAGTTCAAAATTGTTTTCTTGTTTTTAAACTTTGATCCTAAATTGCAGGAACACTATAAAGAAGCCATTCGTTGTTCTTCAAAAGACACCCAGACAAAGAACAAGATCTTTGATGACAAAATCAGGCGGTGGGGTGGACCTAAACAGGACGTTCACTTTCGATGAGTCAGCCGAGAACGTTGGAGACAGCATGGGTGAAGCAAAGGAGCTTGAGAAAATAGTTCCAAAAATGAATGCAATTGAGGCCACTGTAGTTGAAGAGTCATTGCAGCTATTGATGGACAGAATCGAAAAGGTGATTTTTGTACAAACGTGAAATTAGATCAGTTATCAACGGTTTTGAGCATGTAACATTTTTGTATTGTCTCTTGTCTCTTTATGTCGCAACTCCCATATGCTATATCAACCGAAATCTTTTTCAGCACTGAATTCAAAATGAGTTTTGTCAATTGTTTTTCTTTTTTCAGGATTCAGAAATCGATTCCATCAAAGATGAGCTCGAATTAATTTTGTCAACTTCTCCGGGTGTTGTAAAACTTGCTCTCTTTTGGATCGTACAAGCTCGAGTTGCTTCTTTGAGCGGAAGTGTTGACAGGGTTATCTGTTTACTGGAACAAGCAAATGCATTTGATGCCCAGGTAATTCCAATTAAGCGTTACGAATAAGTGTCCATTTGATAAGACTTTTATATAGCACACATATATACACATAGGTGTGCTTAATAATTTGAAATAATCTTGAAACTTTGTGTCTGCTTTGTTTTTTCCATCCTCCTCTACCTTAGTATATTTTTACAGTTTTATTCTTACCGTATATATATACCAGGTGTCCCAAAAAATGTTGCGGTGTTTAAAAATTCATTTGGCCAAAAAAAGTAAGTAAATGGCAATTAGAAAGAGACTACTGTTTGCAAACGAACGAAATTGGCGAATAAAAAATATTTGATGTTAATCGGTTCATTTGTTCCTAAGTTATTAGCAATTTAGTTGTGAAAGTATCTTTTTACAGTTTTATTCTTACCAGATATATATATCTTTTCGGTTGTTTTGATTTGAGATATATAGCCCAATTAATGGTGACCAGCATGGCTCTGCGAAAGACTATATTCTTTCTAAGGTTGGATTGCTGTCAATCTGTTTTTTTGTATTTTAAGCTAACATAGAGTATTGTGTACATTGTTTAGCTTGCTATATTTTTGCCAATTTTTACGATCAATTAATAACTAAAATTTAAATGGAAGGAAATGATAACAAATTTACCAAGAACAAGGCATGCAACACTCTTTTTCTAAAGGCCTAAAATAAATATTTATGTAATGTGAAACATTTTATAGCCTCAAGACATGATACGCGATGAAATTTGCAAATATCTTCAAAAGCTGACACAAGAAGAGTTAAATTGTGGACACGGTGAAATAAACAGCCATGGTATTAAGTTTGTAGAATTTATCTGTTTCTTTTTTAATTTTATTCCTGTCTTTTTCACTGAAGCGTTTCTACTGATTTTCACCAAAGCTATATTAGGCCAATTTTCAGTTGTTTGAACTTCCAAAGCGCAAGAAAAGATTACGGCGCTCAGGAATATTACACAAGTGCGTATGCTTGGTGGCAGTAATTGAAGTTCTGTCAATGGAAATCAGTCTTTAAAGAGATATTTTATGCTTTTGAACGAAGTCAATAAAATTTCAAAAACAAAAACAAATTGAATTGAATTGATTTATTTATTTTCTACAGTAAGAACCCGCCAATAGGAAACAGGTTTTTGAAACAGGTTTTTGAAAATCAGCCTGTCCAGTTTCTTAACATTTTTGTAAGTTTTATAGAGTTGGGCAGATGTTAGCTGAAGTCATAGCAATGCTCGTCTATTATCTAAAATGATTTCCGTCAATTAAATTAACATTTGTAATCAATTTTCAAAATAATTTGTAAATTTTTGTCAAAAATCAACCTTTGAGCTTTGCAATAATCTTTTCATTCTTGCAATCGCTTTCTTTTTTCAATCAATTTTTTATTCTAATTTAGAAGAAGACAAACAATGTGATGACCCTTCTGCCAATAGTGTTCCAAGAAAACGTGCAACAGCGACACCTCTCAAACGAGTTACCTTTGCAGAGAGTCAGCAACACATGATTTTTAAATCATCGCTCATCAAATTTTGTTTGCTGGAATGCACACCATTTCGTAAAAGGTTTATTTATACTTATTCATACTTATAAATAAATTACCTTTATTACTTAACTTTTTTAATTATGGGTGACCCCAAATAGAGCTCCCTCTTTGGCAGGTTATATAAAATCAGGAGATTGACGAATTGAAGCGATTCATACATTGTTTTAAAGCTGAAACATTAGCTTAAATATTTCCTAATTTTGGGGATTTTTCCTATATTTGAAATACGTTGAATGCATGGATTCATCAAATGGGGTGTAGTAAAATGTACGAAAAAGCAATAAAACGTTGTCATGCTGTAGCCATCTTTATTTTCAGCAGTTAAGCCTAAGGCAAATAAATGTGTTTTTGTTGACCTGGGAATTTCAATCTTGTCTATTCTGACACTTGGGACTTATCTAAATCCACCGGCCATATTCAAAATGTGTTTACTATTCCACAGACAAAATTAAAGATCATTCTCATTGTCTTATGGTTAAAATCGCCTCTTTTCATAAATCCACAGGTTTGTCTTGTTTTAAATATCCCGAAATATCCAGGTCTGTGTTTCAGCTTTGAAACAATGTTTTGAATCACTCAATCGCCTGATTTTATATAAAATGTAAAAGATAGAAACTCTTTTTTGCCGCCCCCCCTCCTTGTGTGTTTTTCTAATAAAATGAAATATGTTTCTTATGAAATATGTTTTGATAGTTAAATATATATTTTAACTATATTATTTGTTAAATATATTATTTGAATGACTAATATTTGAACTTTCCATTCTGATTTTTTTGAAAAATTATTGAAACTGTAAGGTAATAATGATCTAAATAGCAAAACATATATATAGTTCTGTCACTGAAGATATCACTCATATGTTTATGTAAATGTATATTTGTATGTATATTTCATTCAGTTTATGGAACATGACATTTGTTTACTTTCCAGCTATATGCGTTTTGATTCAACTGCGATTCCGGCTTTTCCTTGTAACTTATAGGAGCATACTATTTTCGTGCATATGACTTTGAAATTTCTAATTATATAACCATATAAAATTGTGAAAATAGGCAAACAAAATGTATAAATAGCCAAAATGTTCGTACTTTATCAAGGTTATGTTTTTTTGGTTAGGTTGAAGTCATCTCTCGCTCGACAAGTGCTTACACTGGTGCGTCGTTCAGGAAGATTAGAGAAAGCTCAATCGAGGCTTCCTTCAGTTGTAAAAAGCCAAGTCCGAACAGTTTCATCTCCACGTGATTTTAATAGCGACATCAAAGAAGGAGAGGTGTATTTTCTGCCGAATCCAGCCGTCGACTCAAAATGGAATGAAATATGGAGAAGCAATAGTCAAGATGAACAAGAAGAACCAGAAAGCGGTCAGAATTTATCTTTTTGTTAAACAAAAATTTTGGACAAAAATTTTAAACTGATTTTACGCATTTTTTTGATTGAAACACTTAATATTTGTACATAGATAGAGAGCGAGATCGTGCTTGTAGTATTCTAGTTGATTTAGGCATGTGTACTTTTGCTGCGGCCTGCTAAATATAGTTTGTTTTAATGCATTTGTCTTGTTAAATGGTAACTGTTTGGTTTAAGAGCATTCTTCCTAGAATGTTTGAAAAGCAGGAAAATGTCGAATTACGTTAAAAAAAATTATAAAAATTAAAACTATCTACCTAGATCAATAAATGCTTTTCCAGAAAACGTTTTCAAATTTATTCCTCAAAATTTACCAATTCTACCAAGAACTTTACCAATTCTACAGGAAAAAACCTGAGCTATCTTTTTTTGAAAATCTGAACTTAAATTTTTGTAAATGTGTTTTAAGTTGTTGAAACTGGTTTATATATCACAACCATAACCAGTCAAAATATTTACGGTTCATTTTTTAACTTAATCTTTGAAAACAAAAATTATAAATGCTTAATAATCCGACGTAAATGTTAGAGAATAGCTAGATGTGTTTACATTTAATGTTGACAATGTACATTTAATGTTGACAAATTCAAGTCAAGATAGAAACATTTTACGCTTTATCATTTTTCCTTCTGTAATTGCCAGGAAATTCTGCTTTTTTGTGACAAATCTATTTTTAAACTATCGGCTTCTTTCGAGTTTTATTTTTTTCGAAGACTAATAAATTAACATCCATTATTTTATGATCATAGAAAGATAATGTCATGAATTTCAAACCAGGTTTTACATTAGGCTTTCGCTTGAAAAGATTCTGTCATGTCGTCTACCAAATGTTATTAAGTGAACTATTTATTTGAGAGCATTATGATCTTTTTGTTCACAACTTTCAGTTTCTGTTCAATTTAAAATTGGAAAGATTGTGATTTTCCGTGCTGTTTTTGTAGTATCTGTTCTTCAGTGGCCAAACATTTGCCAGAATCGATTGAAAAACGTCTGCTGTGCTTGTTTTTCTTCAAGAACACGATCAACTGGGTAAATGATTCCATTTCTTGCTGTCATTTCTTTCCCACTCATATGAACGCCATTAACTTTTACCTTGTCATTTGCCATGTCGATCAAAAGTATTTGTCCATTTATTGTATTTATGGGACACTGGTTACTGAAGGCGCAACGAAAATATGTTCCATGTATGACGTGATATTTAAGTAAATCTTTCAAGCGTGAGCCTTTAGCAAGAAGTTTCTCCAGATCTTTTGAATCCATTTTGCTAAAAGCAGCATTTGTTGGAGCGAAAATGGTCAAAGATTTATTTCCTTTCAGCATTGACTGTAGACCCGATTTCTCCAACGCAGCGGCAAAAGCTGTGAAACGTTTGTCTGTGTCGATAAGTTCACGTAAAGTATGCTTTGGTGGTGTGAGTACCTTAGAAATGACATGAACAGCGCCGTTGCATGCTTCAACATTGCATTTAGATGAACCTAGGCATACTCCTTGAACTGCATTGTTCTACAAAAAAATTAACAAGTCATTGAATATTTATGTTGATAGGCCAATGATGGTATCGTTGGGGCATATTAAATATTGATATTTTTTTTACGTTCGGAAAAGGTCGGAACATTTGTTGATGTGGTTGAAGCTTTCTTGTTGATTGTTGGCAAGACATATAACATGAAATACATATTTTCTTAATTTATTTACACTAATTGAATTATGCACATATTAACAGCATTTCATATTATCATTCAAGAACACATAAAATATGCTACTTACTGTAATGGAATTTAAAATAAGCGACGCTACTAAGAAATAATGGAAAGATTTTCTCTAAATTAGGATATTTTCATTATTGCTAAATGTCTAAGAAGTTCAATGGTATGTCTTCAATCGTCCGTAATTGTAATTGTTACTAACCGTATTGATTACAGTAAAGTAATTGTAATACCGTAATAATTTGATTAAGCCCCTCTCTCGAATAAGCCCTTCTCTTCAAGGTGATTTTTTAAATAAACCCCCCTCTCGAATAAGCCCCCCTATTTTGTCAAAACAGAAATCGAATAAGCTTCCCTCTGATATTCTGTCAGATTCAGTAAGAAAGACAATACATTGATTACAAACTTTCCAGAATTCTTTTTTGTACTATCATTCCTATGTTGAGTTTCATATAAGATAACTTTTTGAAGTAATACTCATGCTTTTTTTGTTATCGGGGAAGCTGACTTTTGAATAAGCCCCCCCCTCTCGAATAGCCCCCCTGTCAAAGGTCAAGTTTTAAATGAGCCCCCCCGCTGTGCTTAATCGAGTTATTACGGTATGTGTACTCACCCGTCCATACTCATAAACATTTATCCTAATTTTATTTTTCCCATCAAGTGTCTCTAACAGCATATCATTTTCAAAATCACAAGTTTGCAATGAACGGGTAGCAATATGGTATTTCATGATCTGAGCAATGTTTGCAAGTTGTTTCGCTGAACTGTTTCCAATGAATTTCTTCATCGCTTCATCGCTGGGTGCAAAAATTGTGTACTTTTTGTCTTCCGTGATGAGTGATGTTAGTCCTGCTTCATTAATAAGTCGCGTAAACGTGATGGCTCCATTTTGTTTGGCAACTTCAAGAACAGTCAGCGCTGAAAATTCAATGCAGTGATTAATGTATAAATTCTATACAGCAATAACCCGCCACTTAAAAAGCCGGTTTTCGAAAATCAGCCTGTCTGTTTTCTTAATGTTTTGGCAAATTATACTATGGATTTGGGCTGATGTATAACTCACTAGCTGGTGCCAGAGTCTTCAGAACTCCCGGAGGACACCTGGGGCAAAGTTATCTTGAAAGAAATATGGCATCAGGTATTTTTTACGAACTTCATTCCCAAACTTGTTCCTTGATTTATTTCCCGAGTCTCAATTTGCTCAGCAATGGAATGTAGTTATGTAGTTATTCTACCTTGTTTTCAGCGATGTTTTTCAGAGCACTTTTTTTGATCAATTCGAATCAATCAATCGAATTTTGAATCAAGATCGAATCAATCAAATCGAATGTTGACTGAAGATCGAATCAATCAAATCGAATTTTGACTCTAGATCGAATCAATCAGATCGAATGTTGACTCAAGGTCGAATCAATCAAATCGAATGTTGACTCAAGATCGAATCAATCAAATCGAATCTTCACGCAGCTACATTTTGGTTTGAGTTTGATTGCTTTCTCAATGGGTTTGAAAATATGAAAAAAACCTGATGTTGGAATCAAAACTTCATCGATGACATGAATCACTGCATCTGTTGCCAGAATATCCTTTGCTGTAACCGTTGCTTTGTTGATCCTCAGTGTGCCGTTGACTCGTCTCATATAATATGCAGTTCCTTCTTTTGTGCGCACACCGAATTGTTCACTGTCTTGGATAGCTTTTGAAAAAACTGCTTCTGGTAGCATGTGATTCAAGAGTAGCTTCTGCGATAAAATATGTATTTGTTGAATTAGGTTCTGCTTAAATTCCTTTTTCGTTGACTTTAATGTTTTATGAATCACGGTTGATGGAAGAATGATGTAAATATGTTGCAATGGGCCTAGTTATTTTGTTGATAAGTTATGATCTACGGTTTCACATCAGCATCGCGGCAAAATCAATTTTGAGGTATACCTTCTTATTGAAATACTTTCCATAATAAAGCAATAAAAATTAGAAGTTAAAATGCGAAAAGTATTTGTTTGAGAAATCTTACCTTCATACACTTAGGTGATCTAAGCAATCTTTCCAAAACTGATGAAGTTATCTTATTGAAAGCATTATTTGATGGTGCAAACACAGTGATTCCATTTTGAATTTTAATTCCATGCAAAATAAGTGCTTTTTGAAAAAGTGATACTTTATTCATTCCAGCGAGAAGCTTTTCTGCTTTGATGCTAGGAGGAGTGAGGACTGAATCTATCACATGGATGATGCCATTACTTGCTCCTTTGTTTCTTAGTGCTACACTTGCGCCGTTGAATGTCATTAGCTAGAAAACAAATTAATGCTGCAGTTTCTGTTTTTGTGTCACCGCTGTGCAATCACAAAAATGAGGATGAGCTCGCATACCCTGGCGATCGAAACTGGAAGATGTAAAGTTATACCTCGTAAGAACGCACCTGCTTAATCTGTGATTCTGGGGTGACCACCGATAAACAACACTACATAGCTTGATGTATAGTATGCCCACCTCACATAAGTACGACAACAAATGATCGATATATAGCTTGATATATATTGCTTGATATATATTTAGTTCAGATATTGCTATTACTATTATTATTTTAATTTTTATCGTGATACTTGCCACCTTTGAAATGAAAAATCTGCATGACAATGGACAGTATGACTAAAAAGCTTCAAATATCCTCAAGGTTTTTTTTTTACATTTTGCAATCCTTTAAACCTTAGTTTTGTTCAATTGTTATTTTTTCTTCCAATGGACTTGCTCTTCGATCAGCAATCATTCCAACAATACAAAAAAACACGAACATATTCTAGGCTTTCTCCTGTAAAACGCTGGTTGGTTATTTCAAAGATTTCTTATTGCTTACCTGATTACCAAAATATAAGTTTACTCGAATCGATTTCTTGGCAACCATCGTTTTCACTAATGTATTATCACGAAAAGCCGTGGATGGGAATTTTCCATTTAACATGTGGTACAACAGAATTCTTGTTAGTGCTTTTTTGTCGTTTGTAAGTTCCTTGATTGTTTCTCTGCCAAGGACTTTGAAGGCGACATCGCTCGGGGCAAGAAGTGTGAATTTATATTTCTTTGATAATATTTCTGTTAGGCCTGCCTTTTCAATCAAAGCAACCACTGTATTTAGGCCAAGTTCTTTTGCTGATTCTATGAGTGTCTTGTTAGATACGTACAATTCTATAAACAAAGCATTGTTTATGTATGTCATTTTGTCGTGCTTTCATAGTTGCTGGTAAATGTGCACTACTGACGTAGTGTAGGCTACAATGCTTGCCTAAACTCTTGGAACACTTAGAGATTTACATCCTGATACTGAGACACCCCCCTTTCCCCTGAACAATGTTGTCGTATTACATAATATATTATTGTGCACACCAACCCCGTATCCTTTCGGATACTGGTTATTGGCTGGATGTGCATGCTTACTCAAGTACCGCGTTGTATCAGTTCCTCAAACCCCTAGTCACGTGGAAGACCACAATATTACAAATTCTACGGTATTTATTCTGGAAAACGCGATTGTTTCTGACAGGGTGGAGAGTCAGGCAATAGCACAGCATTGTGAAAGGTGGTTGGATCCGATTGCTATAGGTGTGGAAAGTATAATTGTATGATTATTTTGTAAAACTAAGAAGGTGTTCCAAGGACTTTTGGCAAGCATTGTAGCTTTTCAAAGGCAATAAGGCCGAAAGAGACATTTAGGAAACAGAGACATGTTCGCCGCATAAACAGCACCATTGCTATCATTTATGATTTCTGAAATACTGATGTTCCTTGCATATACTCTAGATACGCGTTTTCATGAGAACAACATTTATAAGAAACCCCCGTCTTAGATTTGGATCAAATCTTTGTGGTATCTCAGACGTTAAGAACTTACATTAAGAACAAAAACGTATGCAGGCATTCAGCAGTTAATCTTAAATACACTATGAACTAAGATATTTTCTTTTTTAAAGGGTGGGGAGCAACAGTACAAATATTCTACATTATGAAAAATTAGAAAGTTTTTGGATAATAAACTGGGCTGCATATCCTTTAAATTAAAAACCAAATTCTTACCATATTGGCATCCCGATTTTCCCAAAATTGAAGTGAACCCTGGACAGCAGTGAAACACTGTTCGATACTGTGTTTCCCTTAGAAGAAAATATCAAAATGTTTGAAAATATTTATAAACATTAGGTAAGTGAGAATATTAAAAAATTTATTTTTATCTTGATAAAGACTGTTTTGTTTATAAACTTTCATAATCTTTGAAACACTGATATTAGCCTTTCATTTTTCACTTTTGTAACACTTGACCAATGAACCTTTGGACCAACGTAATGATTAGAATGAAAGCCCGCATGCAAAATCGTTTATTTTCAATCTTAGCAAAACATTGCGATGAAGGGGTTTGGGGGTACCCAAAGTTCATAGAACTTGCATGCAATTGGCTTCGTAACTCATTATATCTTTTATCCTTCTAGTTTTTTCTGAGCGATTAAGTATTTTCAAAAAAATTATTGATAATTTTAGCCTAAAAATCTTAAAGGAAGTAGTTCGTATATGTAGGTTTTTACCGTATTCATTAAAAATTAAAAATTATTTTTTAAATTTATTTGCAATTTAAACCCGCATATACGAAGTACTTCCTTTAAAAATGTTAAAATTATCAATACTTTTTCTGAAAATTGTTATGAACAGCTGGGAATCACTCAATGTCGTGAAAATTAAGTTTCAATTGCATATGGTTGTTGATTGCAAGAAGTTAATAGCAATACAAAATATACCTACGTAGTGCAGTTGTATTTAAAGTTGACCGTGATGCATTTTTCCTGGAAGCCAATTGCTATACGGTCAGTACAAACATTCGGCCTGTAAAAAAAATGTTAAAATCAGTTAATCTGTACATTTGGTTAGCAAAATATTTTATTCTCTTTTTGTAGAAGTATTTATTCGAAACTCGAATCAATTTTATTAATTAATTTATTTTGTATTAATTTTTATTGGAAATTCCAACAACAATTTAATAATAAATACATACACGGAAATAAATTACTACAACATTGCATGAATAAACTAATACAACAATGTAACTAGACAAAATAATCAAAATGTAAGAAATGAGACTGATAAATAAATTGCATTGGATAATTTCTTGAAGGGGAACTTTCTATAAAGAAGGGAGATTTAATCTAGAAAATTTTCATCGAAATTAAATTAGGTTCATATGGTGGTCAAATAGTTTTGCGTCTTAAAGATTTCAATCCATATTGAATAGTATTTATGTGGATGAACTGAAGAATCAAACAAAAAACAATTGTGAATACAACTTTTTATTTTGGCCTAAAGATTGCAATGCTGTAATATTGATAGTAATATGAATAGTAAATTTAATTGATCAGATCCTGCACAATTAATTTAATTGATCTTCTCAAAACAGATCCTGCACACCACAGCTGTAATTTAATACCGTATAGCAATAGGGTCCATTAGGTATTCTGTCATTCCAGTGGTCATCAATCAACCAAACATGAAGCAAGATATTCGTGAGAGAAGTTTTGTTAACCCTTTCACCCCCAGATTTATTTTTTGTGAAACAGTCAAATCCTATTTAAGATCAGATTTTGCAGGGGGTAGCACATACAAAACAACTTAATTCAAGACATAAACTTACGTTGAAATATTTAAATATAACGTATGCCTAATTTAATGTTCTACCCGCATATTATGATTTTTTACTTCACCCATCGATTAGCCATTTGTCCCTTCCCGCGATGGAAAGATTGACAACTATTACTGTTGAAATCGATGAGTTTAAGAATGTACGTCATCGAAAGGAAAAGTGTTTTTTGTCTCTTGTTTCTAGAATTTAACAAAATATCTCTGTGGTGAATGTGTTCTGCTTGCATAATACATCAAATGCTTATTTAACGATTTATCGTTTTCTTTCTTGGATCATTTACGTCACATCCAGAGGCGTAGGGAGGTACCAACTTTTTTTAGGGAAGGGGTGTGCTACCTTGGTTTGGATATTGCCCGAATTTTTTTATTGTTATCTTTAGATATTATATTGTCTTAGCAAACAATTGCCATTGTTCTCTACAATTTTGCCTGAATATGTTAAATTTTGCCCAAATTTTGACGTTCATGGTGTGTGACTTTCAGATACTGAGAATACTTAGTGTATATTTTAACAATGACTTACATAAATTAATAATAAATTAATAGAATCCTGATTGTTTTCTAATAATTGCATTGCTATGGTGTAATCAATTACAAAACAGCCGAGCACGGAAGCATTAACTGGACACGTCGTTTCAAGTTCGAAAAAGGCCGACGCCTGGCATATGACATGTATAATTCTCAATGCGAAAGAAACAATGCACAATACATCTCTTTGTTTTTCTCTTCAGAGTCATCACTGTAGTGATAGACACGTTTGACTGTAAGAAGGTAAATAAAGGAAAGATACTTCTGAATATACAATCGTTGAATTGTCTGACTGAAATAATACTGATATGTGTTCCCGTGTTCAATCCAATGCACGTCTTTTTATAAGAAACCTGGCTAAGGCTTCACTTGTGAAAATTTCTTAATTTTGGACCATTTTGGACCAAATTCACTAACAAACGTTTATTAAAAGATTCTAAATTGTATATGAAACAATTCCGTTATTTACTATGAATTCTCTTTTCAACAAACACATTGCAAAAACTGGATATATATTGTACAGGACAAAAGTCTTCACTGAATCGATCATCTAACATCATATCAATTCCATTATAATCATTAAGATGTAATCTTCACTAAAAATTCCAAAAGTTTCTCATAAATTTTTCATTCACTAGTAAAAGTTTCTTAAAGGTTCGTGAGTTTCACCAGTGAGTTTCCTATAAATGAGTTTGGTTGTGAATTATTTGTTACTGGTACTAAAGCGTTTTTTGAGAATTTCAGAGATGGTAACCATAGATTGTAATTAATAAAAGCAATCCTTACATTTCTCTTTTGTTTTTAAGAATCAGCTACATTTCTTCATTTTGTTACATCCTTTACAGTACTCTATTTTCCAAATTACATTTTATTGTGTTTACTTCATCAATATGAATTATTTTTATTCTGTAAACATTGAACGGTCTAAATCCGACATTTATGAATGAAATATCTTCTATAAATGATCTTCCCTATCAGTTAAGACAACCCCAGTTCTCAAAAATGAAACCAAAATGCAAAGTTTATGGATTCAACACTGTATCATACAGATGTTGACAGATCTGGTCCTCTATTCCAGAAAACACAAAAAGTTCTCCAACATTGAACATTTTCAAAAACCGAATAAAAAACCTACAATCATTTGATTGCACTTTTGACTTATGTAAAACATACATCCAAAATGTTGGCTACGTATGATACGGTCAATTATCATTATTATATCTTTTAAATTTGTCATATTCAATCTACGTCATTTTATATAGCTGCATAATATTATTTTAATATTTGTTTAGCTATATTAAAAAAATTAACTATAAAGAAAGAAAGAACAAAAAAAAAAGAACATTCGCAGCCCATAAAGAGATCATTTATTTTTGCCAATTTTTGGTTTGTTAAATTGGATTAAGACTAACAACTTTGATAAGATTCATAAAGGGTTTTCAAATCCTGAAAAGAAACAAAGAAAGTAAAAACCTCATGTTTTGATTGCACGATCTTAATTTCATATTACATTAATTATTTCATGAGTTATATATCACGTTAACAAGCGCAATGGTTGATGTCTTATTTCGTTGCATGTCTTATTTTGACAATTTGATCCTCGGTTTTTGCTTACTTTTGACAGTTTTGCCGAAGGCGTCTTAACCACGAACAAGAAAGTTTATTTTAATAAATCCTTTCATTGAGCAAAAAAGTTGGTTGCATTTTTCATTGAAATGGAACCTACCAGGATTCTTAGTTTTGAAAAGAGCCGTGGGGCAAGGAAATATCACTCAAAGACTTTATTTTCCAAAGTGGGCAATTTAAATTGATTAATCAACGCATTTGGTCATATTTTGAGATATTTTAGGATAGGTAAAATCGATTAAACTTTATTTCTTCATAAGTTTTATGCTACAATGAAATTCTATACTTCAAAAGTAGCAGCAACATAAGAATAAAATAGTTACAAATGATCTAATCTACAAAAAAAAATGCAGCAAAGTGTTGTAGAAATTGATTAGCATCTTTTCTTCTGGGGCGGAGTGCAAGAGACCAGTGCAGAGACACAAATCAAACAAGTTTATAACGAAAATGACGTCTATATCAAATTGCTTTAAAAAACCTATTTTTAATCAGGCAGAATTTTGTTTCGCCATCATTTTGTCTTAAATTTTACGAGAACCCTTTACTCAGATCCTCAGCCAGATTTAAAAGCATGGCGACTTGTTACTCACCCCATTGACTTAGCTCTCGTTTTATCCAAAGCAGTAACATCTTTTCCTGCCCCAATTCTTTCCATCCTGGACAAATATCTCGAAAACGACGGCGACTGGTAGCCAACAACTGGCCATTTCATGCCAGCAACAAAAACATTGCTCGTATAGCACACCAGCAATATCATTGATACCCACATTTCGTAACTGATGAGATGTTTGACAAGATATTTTGAAACGCAAGGTGGCGTGCAATAAGTGGCCTGTGTGCAGATGATATATATGAGCCAAATGTGAACCAAAATAGAATCTCCTGAGGCACATGGATAAGTAAGGGCTTGTCTTTGTTACTTTAATTGAACATTATACTGGTTAACATGTGGTGATCAGGCTACAGTGAGACACACTTATCAGGGGGTTAAGTCATGTTATTGGCAACTACAATAGGTGCAGCATTTATTTTAAAAATTATGTTAATGAGGTTCAGAAGACTCGAATGTCTGTGTTACGAGACATTTTTCCATTTGTCTGCAATGCACCATTGACTGCACTATAGAGTGTCATTTAGGGGTACAGTACTAGGAAACAGTTGGAACATGCCAATAATTAGAAGGAGGCAAAGGAACAAGATGGAAATTATAAGAGAGCAGGGGAACATGGATGGCTACTAGGGATAAAGGAAAACAAATGATGAAGATTTTCAAATTGAGGCAGAGCCTTTTTTACAAACAAAACGAGGGAGCATCTAAGCGACCCTTACTAAAACTTGTGTTACAAGTCATATAAGCTATGCTATTTTTTCCAATTTAGGCAAGTCTGTTTTACAGAACGAAGAGAACTTTTTTAGGTGCCACGCTCTTTTACCGACTGTGAACGCCCTTTTTCAGAAAAAAACGCCAAATTACAAAGCAAAAATGCTTAACAAAATCACCAGTTCAACTAAGAAACATAAAAATACAAGTATAAAAAATACTTTGTGTACTAAAGTCCTTTATTATTTCCTAAAATTTTTTGAGTAAACATCTGCATGAAAGCTATAAGTTCTCTTCAACTTTACACAGCAAAAATGTACGAAAAGATTCTTCAGTCAAGAAAATAAACATAAAAATAGTTAATTTAAATAGTTATAGCCTTCAAGCCTGTCGAGAGACAAAGCAGTACGTAAGTAATTATTGATGATCTTGACTTTGCTGTGTGTGCCCTTTTGGTGACAGAAATCATAAAATAACAGAAAAGTGAAGTGCTTCGCCAAAATATTATCCCCCCCCCCCAACATTTCGTGGCGCCGCCACTGCAAAGAGGGAACATTTGCTGTCTCAGCAACAGAACAGATGAACATGGACTCCCACTAAACGACCTTTGCTATATTTCTAGCACAAGATTTAAATGCTATGTTGCGTAATGTTGTCATAGCTTTACACTGAAAAAGCTGACGATGGCCAACAAAATTAGGTAAAAGTTAATTAAATCTTCCAAAAAGAGTTATTTGTTTGATAAAGCTTTCTGTCATCCACTTTTTATTTCATTGTCTGCCAAAAGTACGAACGATACATTCTCTTAGTGTTGTCATGTGATGATGAATAATATTGTTTGTAAAAATATTATAATGAAAAACTATCGTTTTGTGTGTTAATTATTCGCTTTTTAGAAGCGTCTGTTTTATATGGTTTCGTGTGTTGCTACACATACTAAGAAACCGCTAACAAGAAACCATGTTTTGAAAATCAGCCTGTATGGTTTCTTAATATTTTAGTGATTAATATTTAAGATAAAGTTGGGTTAATCCATGACTTGATGACGCCACAAATATGATAGAAGAGTCATTGTAATTCTCCTCCATTAGCTGAAATGATTTCTTTCATTAAAATTAGCTCTAAAAAATCAATTTTCAAAAGTAATTTGTAAATTTTTGCCAAAAGTCAGCCTGTGGTTTCTTGTCAGACAGTTCCATATTGACTATCTCTAAAACATGGAATGGAATATGCAATGTGGAACTATCAGAAATTCTGAAATTCTCTTGCGGGGTAACCCAAAAAAGTCTAGATTTTCAAAGTTAATTAAGTTAATTTTGAAACTGTTATTATTTTGGTAACATTGAGAAATGATGGCATGATGAAAATTTAATTTAGGGAATATTTTTTAATTATTTTATTTTATTTTTTTAATGTATTGTAAAGAGTTTAATGCAGTTGATATGATATCTTACATGATATTTCATAAATGTTTAATGATAAAGCAGTGATATTTTTGCATCATCTTTATAACATTTGTAATACTACATTAAGTGATGGCAACTTGCAATAACGTAATTTATTGACTTACCATTGTAACAGTTTATACAAGACCTCAAAGGTTTCTTTTGAACCGGCAAATGTACATTGTTTTAGCCTTTTTAATGTGCTGGTGAAATATTCTAGATTGCTACAATTTATTTAGCCCTTTCTATACAAAATAAAAATTAGCTTGATTGGTGGTAACACATTGGAATTTAGTAATTATAAAAGAAGTAAAGATATCTCCACATTCCACATTCCGTATCCCCACATTCCATGTTTTAGCAGAAACTTCAACCATTTCCTTGGATGCTTGGGCCCAAGTTTTAGCAGAAACTTCAACCATTTCCTTGGGCCCAAGTTTATTGCAATGAAAGTAACTTGCATCGCAACTAGTGAAATGAAAACAACTCGAATCCAAAATTTCCATATCGATCGTCGTAACTCATACATACATGTTTTTTTTTACTGTAATGTTTTTAGAAGTATATGTATAGATAGTTATAGTTAGAGCGATGTAAAAATGGAGGATTCCCATTTGCCTACCCAGTCCGCTCTGCCTGATTGAGTTCAATTGAGGAAGAGAAGAAAAATTTGACTTTAATTGGAGTCTGCAGAAGGAGGACGAGATCAAGAACAATAGATTATCATTCATTAATGACATTATTTATGATAACATAATGGTCAATTAATAAGATTTTATATGTGTTATGCTAATGTAAATAAAAGTTCTCTTTACTTTAACAATCGTCTAAGAGAAATCCAGTGCTGTAGAGCTAGGATGGGGCTCAGCCCCCCCTTATTAATGCCTGAAACAATTGAATTTTACTTTTTGGTGTTGTTTTAGGTTATTTCTGAGTTTGAGTCTGAGTTGTACTGTCTGAGTTTTGTTTCGTTTTTAATCACGGTCACCTGACTGAACCATCGGTGTGTCGGAATTTGGTCCTTTTTGTCCCAAAAGTTGGCTGTAAAAAGTTTTTTTTGGTCCTAAAAGTTGGTAGCCCATTCTTGTCAATACAACCGTTGTAGTTTCTGTTTTTGTATTGTTTCGTTTCTTAAAAAAAAGAGTATAGGCCCACTGTGCTATGTTTTTAAATATTTGTTCAAAGTTCATCAAACTTCAACTTCAAGTTCAATATTTACAGAATTGTAACAGTTGAGAACAGCAATAGTATAGCATAACAGAGTAACAGTGTTTGATAGTGTCAATCCCTTAAAATAGGAAGAAAGTAAACTTTTGTGGTTTTTTCGCTTTCATTGGGTACTTTAAATCAAAACGAGAAACGAATGAAAGATTTATTGTTTCAAAAATTTTCCTTGGTATTACGACTATTTACATGGTATTTTCCTTTTCTTCATTATTAAGATTTATAAGATTGTTTTTCATTTATAAGATTAAAGTCTATTAACGTGACAAAGCGACAATTATTCTGGACTCAAGAACACTATTCTCAGCTTCAAGGTAAAAAAAGTACTCTGTTTCGTTTAAGGTGATTTGAAATTATTAAGGAGGTAATGTTTATTTCACCAAAGTAAAAATTATTTTTAAAATGGCGGAGTATAAACAAGTAAAAATTGGAAAGCTGAAATTAAAAGGCAGTGCATCTTTTAAGAAGAAGCCAACAAAATCAAAGAAGCGTAAGAGTAACTGCGAAGAAAAAGAAGAAGAGGTAAAAGACGAAGATGCTTTGAAACATGGGGGTTAGTATTACGTCATAAAAAAACCTCTAGGCCTAGCTAGAGTCTTGTTTTAGTCTGTCTAAATCTAGTTGGCCTTTTCTATTTGCTCTTCTAGGCCTGAAATTATGAACCGTCTTATATCAATAAGTCCATTACTAATTTTGCACTTAAATGAAGAGACTTAGCCAACGTTGTCGTTAGCTTTATAAGCAAAAGTCATCATAGAAAAGGAGAGATTATAGAATACCCGTCGAAACAATTTTTAAGAACGAGGAAACAATGGTAACCAACGAACGTAACGAGAAAACCCTGTTTTCAGCCAAAAGTAATGCTATTATTCCCATCCTTTTCACACATTACGGCCAATGACCAACGTAACGTAACGTAATTTGAAAACTACTGGGGTTTGTCTGTTTGTGTATGATTTATTGCACACACACATGGTTTTTTGTTCAAGAAACAGACTGGATAATGAAGCAAGAAGCAACAACACAACAGCCCGACAGCTTCAACAACCCAGAACAACTCTGAGAGTTTTGGGCCAAGGGGTGGGGGTAATTTTATTATGTCCTGGATGGAAATCATGCCTACGCCATGTTGGAGTTAACAGTAGAACAATGGAAAATTGTTTTCCCTCATTGGATATCTTTGGTGTAACATACATGTAGTATCAAAGTTATAACACAATTACAAACATTAATTGGTAATAAAATTTCCCTTGTAATCAGGAAAATCTGGTAGTAAAATTATTTTTTAAAAAGATGAAAATTGACTGCTGTAAAATTCAGTTAACTTTGAAACTGATTTTTTCTAGACTTAAACCTTCTTAAATACAAATTATGATCAGATAAGCATAATCAAAATATATTTTGTTCACTTTGAAACATTAAAATCCAAAATATTAATTTTTTCAAGAAATTTTAACATCTGCATTTTTTTAATTGGCAATTAAGTTAAAAAAATATGCTATATGGTAAAGATTCTTTTAGGTCACAGACATTTTAATTAGAATTTGTAGAATTAATAGCATTTGTGTTATAACTTTGTCTTAAAATTGAACAGTTGAATGTTTTATCTGAACAGGCTGGTGGAGTATTAAAGAATATGGTGACATAAAAAGTTGCAACATTGCTTTGCAATTATATAATGGAAATTATATCCAGGCAAGAGATAATGGAACATTGGCTATGGGAGAAATTCATGAGGAAGATTTATCGCCTTTACCTGAAGAAATGTTTACACTTGTTAAATTACATGAAGCAAAAGTAGCTTTTAAGTCTGGTTATGGTGAGAATGTATTGTATTTTAGTTTAATCTTGTTAGTTTCATATTTATTTACTGCATAAAATTGTTTCATATTTCATTGAAATTACAAAGATGCTATGATAACAGGTTGAAATTTGTATAATAAATAGTTATATGCAGATTTTGTAATACACATTTAAAAAAAATAAGAAACCACTTTATGAGAAACTCACTAGGAAACCCACTAAAATTTAATAAACTTTTACTAATGAACTTTTGCTCATGAAATTTGGTAAAAAATGGTCAAGAAGTAAGAATCTTTACCCAGTGGAGCCTTGTTTAGAAACTGTAACCAATGGTTTCTTATAAAAACCTGTATGAGGTGTGGGATTGCACACACGTCTTGGAACACACCTAGATTTTTGGAGGCATGCTTTTAATAACACATGCAAAACGTAAATTTAATAATATTTTTAATCATGTTTTGCATCCTTCTAAGCGATGATACTTAATTACAAATTGTATTCTTTGAATCTCTTTGAATTGAAACTTAGCATCATATTAGAAAAGTTGGTTTTAAAATTTTTTTTTGCAACATTCAACATAATGATGGGGAATTACTCAAAACATTTCTGTGAAAACGTATGCATCTGAATCGTTATTGATAATTTAAAATTCTTTTTAAATATTTTCTAGGGAAATATATGTCTGTCAATGCAAAAGGTGAGGTAACGGGAAGATCTGATGCAATAGGACCTCAAGAGCAACTTGAAATTGTCATTGAAAATGAAAAGACTGCTTTGCAAGGTCATAATGGCTACTTCTTGGCTGTAAATGAATCAGGAGAACTCAAAGCATTAAGTTCCAAAGCTAGAGAACAAGAAATTTTTAATCTCAGAAGTGACACATCAAAAATGTAAGTCATAAAAATGGCATTTGAGACAATTGAGCTTCTCAAGCTTGCTTAACTAGAATTCTTGGTTAACTTAAACTGTTTCATACATCCCTTGAGAGATTTCAATGTTGATTTAGCATATCCTGTTACTTTGAAAACTTGTTTGTTTTCTGAAACAATTTTCGAGCAAATTTCTATTCTCCTTGAGTTTGAGATATGGGGTTTAACTTATGCTGTCAAGTTATCCGTTTTTCAACTGATGCTTGTTCTTTACGTATATATACCTTGTTTTAATTTTTCATATTTCGAATTGATTGTTTAGTAAGAAGAAAAAGAATGATGCAACCGAAGAGGACATCTTAGACCCTCGACAGTGTGAAATCAACTATGTGAAAAAATTTCAAAGTTTTCAAGATCACAAACTAAGACTCACTCCAGATGATGTCACTAGGCTAGGGACAGCAAAACATACAGGTAAAATGCATGAAGCAATGCTTGATCGTAGAGAAAAAATGAAAGCTGATCGATATTGTAAATAGTGTTCGTTATGAGTGATCATTGCTTTTGTTATACTCACAAAAATCATATAATTTATAACAATGACATTGACAATTCATCTCGACGTATTTCGACATTCGACCCTGATAGCTGAAACTTACTGTTCAACGCTTTAAAATGTCATATTTTTAAGGAGTCAATGCAGATGTTTTTTTATTACTTGAATGTTTGAATAAAATATCTTGTTCTCAAATTAAGTCGGTTTGTTTGTGCTATCTTACGAAAATATAAATTTAGATAAGATGTATGGAATTTACTTGCTAATTTGAATTAAATATGAAGGATCCAATAATTAATTATTTCATTTTCTTAACTTGCCGGGTTAGTAAAAAAAAACGTTATGAAAAAATTGACAGCAAATTTTGAGGTATTTTGGATACTAAGTTTATTTGCGTATGCAAATTTATTCGGTCAAGATTCGTTACGTTTATTGTCCATAAAGTTAGGTTTTAGGAATCTTTAAAATTCTGAAATCGAATGGAAATTCTGAAGTCGAATGGAAATTCTAAAATCGAATGGTTTTCTTCAAATCGGTAGACCACCAATTAATTAACATTTTTTTCACTCACCTGGTAATATGTTGCTTTTGACAACATTGAACTTGAGTTTATTTGTACAAAATTTTTATTATTGGTCTCGGATGAAAATATTTAAGACGGGGGGGGGGGGGTTACTTTAAATTATGATTGAATGTGAAAACAAAACTTTTACAGAAGTCCCATTTGAAACAAACTTCGCAATTTTTTTTACGTAAATAGTCAGACAAATTGCTTTCTATTGGAAAATATTGAAAACATTTAA
>JAYJMH010003975.1:0-27496 GCA_036873815.1 Phacellophora camtschatica | reverse complement strand
GCTTGTTGACAAGGAACTTTTTACCGTCATGCATTGCGTAAAATAGCGGTCCGCCATCTTTAGCGCAATCGTCTATAGATACAGGTAGTGAAATTCCACTTGAAACCCTATGAAATCCTTTCGCAATAAGTGATTTTGTTATATCTGAGGAAAAGATAATGAAAATCATTAGATCACTGAATCCTAAGAAAGCACATGGATGGGAAGAAATTTCTATAAGAATGATAAAGCTAAGCAATGCTTTATTATGTACTCCTCTTAAGATTATATTTACAAACTGTTTGAGACATGGTGTATTCCCTGTGACATGGAAATGTGCAAATATAGTCCCGGTTCACAAAAAAAAGAAAATATATAAAGAGTAACTACCGTCCTATTTCTCTTCTATTAATTTTTGGGAAGGTGTTGAAAAACTCATGTACGATTCCTTATACTAACATCTTGTTTCATGTGACTTGCATGACCCCAATCAGTCAGGTTTTCGTCCGGGTGACTCAGCAGTCAACCAAATAATTTCCATCACGCATACAATCCTCAAAGCATTTGACTGCAATCCTCCACACGATGTTTTTTCTGTATATCTTGATATTTATAAAGCATTTGACAGGGTATGGCATGATGGCCTTATTTATAAACTAAAAGGATGTGGCGTTGCGAGACAACTGCTTTCTCTCATCCAAAGCTTTCTTAAGGATCTAAAGCAGCGAACTGTTTTAAGCGGTCAGTGCTCTATTTGGGGAGATATTTTGGCAGGAGTGCCCTAGGGATCTATATTAGGACCATTATTTTTTGTCTTGTGTATATCAATTATCTAACCTCTGACTTGAAATGTAATGTTAGGCTTTTTGCCGATGATACTTCCTTATTTACGGTTGTTCAAGAACCAAATGCAGCTGCCGAGGGCATGAACCATGACCTAGAGTTGATAAGCCAACGGTCCCATGATTGGAGGATGTCATTTAATCCCGATCCGCAAAAACAAGCTGTCGAATTATTATTTTCAAAGAAAAGACATGAAATGGATCACCCCGTTATTTTCTTTAATAACATAACCGTGAAAAATGTAACTGAACATAAACATCTAGGTATTATCCTGGACTCGAAGCTTTCTTCCTCAGCTCATATTAAATCTGCTATCTCTAAAACGAGAAAGGGCATTGGTCTGCTAAAATATCTCTCCAAATATCTGCCAAGGCATACCCTGAACGAATTATATAAGCTATATATGCGACCCCACCTGAACTACGGGGATGTTATCTATCATATTCCAGGAAAAGTTTGTGATTTCAGTCAAAACATCATTTTGCCAAATCTAATGGAAAAAATAGAATCTGTACAGTATTCAGTTGCTCTAAAAATATACTGAAAAAATTCAGTTGAAACTATTTTAACTTGACTTTTTGCTATAGACGTTTTGGTCTTGCCTACTTAATCCACATTTGCTTATTAAATATAATAATGTAGATATATCAATAGTGTAGCAAGCACTAAATTTCTAATCTATATTCAAGACAGCTAGAAGAAGGATGTCATTTGCAAACAAACATATTTTCGAGTTTAAATCATTTCCTATGCCGTTAAAGTATACCAGGAATAATAAAGGGCCCAACACCGCTCCCTAGAGAACCCTTGATGGTACTTGAGTTTCTTCACACTTTTCACCATAAATTACTACTGACTGACACCTGTTCTTCAGCCATGAAGCGATCCATGCATAGTCATTTAAATTTGGCAAGTTCGTTAAAGGTGATGTAATCTCAAATGAGGGCACAAATTCAACAAAGGAGGGAAAGTTAAAAAGTGTCATTAATTCCTTATTTTTTGGGTCATGCAGAAGTTTTAGAAGCTCAATCCGGATTGGGCAAAGGCAGAAATTCTCATTTGCATGACAATGGGAACTATTTTTCTTTGTTTTCGTCCTGAAACAATAGCCATTTGCCTATTATACGTAACACAATCCTCCCTGATCTAGTATACTTTCCTATATACCCTGATACAGTCTATGCCCTTTCACACACAACCCTCAGAACTATGTATCAAGTGTATCCAGCGTATCGAGCATATCGAGCATATAGAGCAGTATACTTTCCTATATACCCTGATACAGTCTATACCCTTTCACACACAACCCTCAGAACTACATACCAAGCGTATCGAGCGTATAAAGTGTATACAGTAAAAACCCGCGTATAAGAACACCTATTTTGGCGGTTCAGGCTGATTTGGTTCTTATATAAAGGGTTATAATCTGCAAAATCAGCCTGTAAGTGTTCTTAAGTGTTCTTAAAAAAGTTTCTTAAAATAAGGAACATACTAGGCTACCAATAGATGAAATCAATATATATGCACACAATTGTATTTTAATTTAAAAAAACTGATAAATCAAGGCAATACTGTACTGTATTGATGCAACTGTGGATTGTGGAGTACAGCCTGCACTCCAGAACAGACTAAGACCCAAACAAAACCATACAAATTCAAAATGGAACTTTTGGCTGGCCCCCTATCCTAAGTAAACTAGGAGAGCAAAATGTCAGCAGCAAAGTTCCTTGTTCTCTATACTAATTAACTGATCCATTCAAATCTGATACATAATCTTCCAAGCCTTGGGGTGAGATCTTGAAATCATCAGAGCCATCTGATGTTATCAGGCAGCCAGTTTTCTCAAATAATCTCTTGAAAAATGTCTGATTACTACACAATTCAGACCATGCTTCGCCAGTCCATTGGGTCATCAATATCCTACGTTCCCTTGCCGAGAGTTTATCCTGCCATTTGTCTAGATTGTCCTTCTCTTCCAGCCACGTTTCCATGGCAGCACCGATTTTGAGTTTCATCATTCTCCCACATCCTGCATCGATGGGCTGGAGTTTGTCCGTATGATTTTCAGGTAACATATAGACTACTGTATTCAACTCATCTCTGCCTGTCTCATGAAACTCTTTACTTTGCTGGAAGCCAACATTGTCGGCAAACAGAACTTTTTCATCGCTGCCTTTTCCAATTCCTGGAATAAGGGTACCCTGGACCCACTGCATATTAATTTCCTTGTCCATCCAAGCATTTTGCTGGAAATAGATATCAACTCGCTTGTCGTACTTTCCCTTCTCTGCAGTGGCCACACGCCCCTTTCCTCTGAAGATAAGGGCTGGCTTCACATTTTGTTCCAAGCCAGATGAAGGTTGTGAAACCCACACTTGCTTCGCCCCTAATGTGTCATAGGTTGTCCCTCGCTCATTCACAAATGGGAGAGGAACCTGGTCGACATTGTATCGATTTTTAGGTGTCCATCTTCAATACTTTGGATCAACTTCAGATGACTTGTTTCTCCTCCTCTTTGTCTTCAAGGATTTTCGCAAACCCCTATGAAACTTGAGGATTGTATCCCTTCCATCGTCAGCACAGACTTTTTTTTTATTTGTTCTTCTTCTGAGTACTATGTTGTGCCTCCCCTTGAATCGCTGAAACCAATTGCTGCTTCCTTTCAATTTTGCAGCTTGTTCTGTGCCGTAGCATGCCCCGATTTTCTCTTTCATTTTCTTCTTCAGCCAAAGTTTGGTCACCTTGCTTCCAGCTGCTCTGTGTAGCTTGAACTCAGCAACTAGAAGATTGGCAGCCAGAGGGTATTTATCCGCATGTGCCGATTTATTTGCAGTGATCCTCCTCCTTTGTCTCATTGATCTTGAACCCCCGGTGTTCTGCTTCTTCTTGTTAAGACTCAGCTCTGTGAGAATTTTGCTTCTGTTTTTGTCCCATTTAAACACCAGCGATCTGTTGACCCCTTGTTGCTTTGCAACTATGTTGTACTCTTTGGTTGATGATTTCAGCGAGTCCAAAAGGTCTAGTGCTGTTTATTCGAGTTCTGTTCAGCAATGTTTGGATGTTTGAATTGCACATGGCCATCCAGATACTGTTGACCTTTGAACGAGCTGTCACAGTGTTTGCATTTAATGCCGACCAGGTTAACTTCTTTTTCTAATGTTGTTGTTATGTCGTACAGCCTCCCATCTTTCAACTCTACTGATTTTCGTAAACCACAAGAGAATAATGTACGATTCATGTTGATGTCCAAAGTGAGCCTCAAATCTGCTCCAAACCCGGAGAACCGCAAAGCTTTCTCGGCTTCGAAACGACTTGGTTGCGTGTTAATTTGGGTTTCTGTGGTCATGGGACTTTTTGCCATTTTGAAAATTACCCAGAAGACCCTGGGATCAGATTGTCAAAGCAGAAAGTTGAGGCATCCATTTTGGATTCTTTGTTCAAAATCTCACCAGCTTTCTTCGCAAATCGAACAAAAATGGCAGATGAATACGAATTTTACATCCAAGCAAGCGTAGGTGGGTACCATGCTTATTTTAAAGAATCAACTGTGCATGTTGGGGATTTATTGGACTGCGAGCTGGAACCAGAGAATGACCACGACAGATATGCAGTGGCTGTAAATAATAAAGAAGAGAAGATTGTCGGACACGTTCCAATCGAGTTATCCAGGATTTGTTATAAGTTTTTGTCAGAGTATGGACAATTTGAGGCAGAATGTATTGGCAGCCGATTAAACACTGGCCAAGGCAAAGGACTTGAACTTCCTGTTGATTATAGATTTGTTGGAAATGCTCGCTATTTGAGAAAGGTGATCACAAGACTGCAGAAAAAACAGGAGAAAGAAGAGCTAGATTGGAAAATAAGTGGTATACGAAAGTGTGATTAATCTACCAAGTTTTGACAATGTGTATTGATCATTTGTAAGATGGAAACAAAAACAGTTCAACTGGAAGTTCAGAGTTAACAGACTGTCTCAGGCGCAGATCCAGGATTTTGAAATGGGGGGTGAATTTTGAAATGGGGGTGAATTTTGAAATGGGGGTGAATTTTTGTAATGATGTAATAGAACCAAAGCCTAATATTTGAGGGATAAGAAAAAAAGAAAGAAGGGGGATTAGAAAAAGGAGGTGAAAATTCACCAATTTCACCTCCCCTGGATCCGCGCCTGTGTCCATCAACACTTTCCTCATGTTGTGTTTGCAGCAAATACACATTTTGATTGAATAATAATGCTGTAGTACAGCTAGCAGTCATATAGAACACTCCAATTAGGTATAAAGGAAGAGACTTTGAAGGGAAAAACATTCAAACATGACAGAACTGCTTGTTTATCATAGGAAATACATTCAACTGTAGCCTTTTTAAAACTTTTAATACAACTTTATACATGCATAATCAAATATCTAAATAGAATAAGCTTTTTCAGGAAATATGTGATATGAAGTATGTTTTTAGCAAAAATTTTGATTAAAAAACAGTATTTTGTTTAATATTTTGTTACATATAATTTGGGTGGAACTATTATGTGTGCAATGAAAAGTAGTGTTGATCTTTGATATTTTTCAATATAAGAACAACTTTCATTTTTCAGGCTGAATGTGTTCTTATATAAATGGTACTTTATTTCCTAAAATCAGGCCTGGGTGTTCTTAATCCACTTGTTCTTATACGCAGGTTTTTACTGTAGAGCATATCGAGCCTATCAAGCGTCGCAGTATTCTTGAGCGTATCGGGCATCACAGTATACTTTCCTATATATCCTGATACAGTCTATACACTTTCACAAACAACCCTCAGAACTATGTATCAAGCATATGGAGCGTATCAACTGTATCGAGCCTATTGAGCGTCGCAGTATACTTTCCCATATACCCTGATACAGTCTATACCCTTTCACACACAATCGTCAGAACTATGTATCAAGCGTATCGAGCGTCACAGTATACTTTCCTATATATCCTGATACAGTCTATACACTTTTGCACACAACCCTCAGAACTATGTATCAAGTGTATCAAGCGTATCAAGTGTATCGAGCGTATCAAGCATCGCATTATACTTTCCTATATATCCTGATACAGTCTATACACTTTCACACACAACCCTCGGAACTACGTATCAAGTGTATCTAGCATATCGAGAGTATCGAACCTATTAAGCGTCGCAGTTTACTTTCCTATATACCCTGATACAGTCTACACCCTTTCACACACAACCACCAGAACTATGTATCAAGCGTATCAAGCGTATTGAGCGTCAAAGTATACTTTCCTATATACCCTGATACAGTCTATACCCTTGCACAGACAACCCTCAGAACTACATATCAAGCGTATCGAGCATACCAAGCGTGGCAGTATACTTTCCTATATGCCCTGATACAGTCTATACCCCTTCCCACACAACCCATAAGAACTACGTATCAAGCGTATCAAGCTATTCGGAACATATAAATGAAACAATGTATCAAGTTAGTCAAAAGTGTATAATTTGCGAGGAGAGAAGCTTTTAATTAAGATATTTATTTTTATTTTTACAACAAAATATAACAATTTTCAATAAGAGACAGAAAGCATATGCACCAAATTTAACAAATATGCAAATCTTCAAACATTTTAAGAAAAGTTTAACAGATATGCAAAGCAAAACTCCATTTTTTTGCGTGATTCCTGTCTAAGTGATTATGCAAAGGTTGAGGTTGAGAAACACAGTATTGCTTAATCAAATTATTTTAACTTTCACTAGATTATAACATTTCACATTGTAAACGTCCGATTACAAGCCCCTAATGAGGTCATTTCATTTTGTTATATCTTTCGAAGAGTCCAATCCTGAGGTTTACCGTATACGAGTAGTGAGTAGACTAGATCGTATTCTGAACTGCTTGAAATTTGTTGACTGGAAGCAATGGAAATATTGTTATCTATAAAGGTCCTAAAGCGTCTTACAAGTCTTGACGGCTAAATTATTAGCGGCCCGAGCTCACTCGTCTTTCATCAAATTATATCAAATAAACTATCCATCTTACCAATGATACTATATTTGATATGATGGGCGAGAGCGTGCCTATAATCAAGGTGTCAAGTCAAATATATATTGTACTTTAATATCATAATCACATATTCGAATAGTGAAGAGCATACCTCTAGAAATTTATTAGCGATACAGTAATTAGCTCTTTTGTCTCTTTCAGTGTTAATTTATTTCGCGCTAATTTTTGCAGGGGGTTGATTTTGAAAACTTTAATTTATGCAATTTATCAAAAGAACGTCCTGAAGACTTCGCCTCAACATAGACAACGTTTCGTGACAAAGAAAACAGAAAGAAACATGAAAATTGTCTACATATTTGTTTCACTCTTTAAATCATTTTGGTTTTCGTCTCGGGCGCTCTCTTCTTTCTTTTTCCACATCTTTGCATTGAGAGCAGAACCTGATGGGGGAAATTAATAGTACAGTATATTCATTTTGCTGCAGTTAATAAGTGAGATTAGTCAGGAAATATTTTAGAAAACAAAACTGCATGTTATTAAAAAAAAACCGTCATTCAAATATTTCCTCGCATAATCACAGCAGCAATAACTTTTTCCTTTCGTTATTGTTTTCGAATAGTTTTACAATTAGAACCTCCTATTGTTTACCAATTTTCTGCAGTTGGAGGTTTCAGTGTCATCTCCATGCATCTGATATGGTACCATTTGTTACCAGGACACTACGAATAATTAAAACATTTAAAAAATTTGCTTACATTAGAATTACATTGGTATCCTGCCGAACCAATTTTTAGATTTAACAATAGCCAGTTTCCACATTGGTGTTGGTAAAAGCTTACTTCTTTCTCCTCATATGTCTCAAAGAAGGACTTTATATTGGTCATTCGGCTATTGCTACTTCAAAAACATGATTTTAAAGGTTTATTCATCCTTGATCAAGCTTGTGTTGGACTTATTGTACATTTTAAGAATTTCTATTTTAAAAATCACGACCTTGTAAAAGTTTTTAATTAATATAAATATATTAATTAACAATGCATCTTACATTTCGTTTGGCACCAGAACACTCAATGAGATCCCAGTCTTGTCCGTCTGGTTGTTCCTGTAAAAAGTACCTCATACTTTTACTCAGATATAGACAACTAGTTCGAAATAACATTGTAGCAGCAAATGAATTGCACAACAGTGCTTCTAATTTACTGTCTGTGCTATATATAACATAAACGTAAACTCTTTCATCAATTATGAAAATATTTCAAAAATAGTGTTCTATAATGGTTTGAAACTGTAGTGAAATATCTGATAACGACTTTTTGGAGGATCTTATTTTCATACTTTTAATGACCACTTTACAGATGCAAAATGGGTATTTCGTTTTTGTGGATTCTTCTGTCAAGAAAAAATCAAATTGATAATCATATAACACAAAAATTTAAGAACTTCTATCGTGTTGTTCATTAACTCAATCCCAATTTCTAGCTGTGGACTCTCAATTTCTTTCATAACAATAATTATTTTCAGGACCACTAAGCAGGGGAGGCAAAGAGAACAACTGCCATGTCCCTGGGTACGCAATCAACAGCTTCCAATTTCAGAGGACCGAATGAATAAATAGAATACATATTACCTAGAAATTTATAGATAAAAGTCGATGTAGTAAAATGAGATCATCAGATTTTAAAACTTTCCAGTCAGTTCTCTAGGCAGCCATTACACCTCCAAGACATATAATTTTATATTAAACAAGAACAAACTTCCATCGTCCTTTAAAAATACCATATACTTGAAATCTTTCAGCAAAAACTAAAAACATATTTTATCGAAAAATATTGAAAATTATTATATTTAATTATCTTATTATATCATGGTCATTATCTTGCTATTTGTAACTTCAGATTTTAGATATATATCGTATATCATGTAATTTTAGTTTATTTTCATAATTAATGTTTACAATTTTTATTATTTTTAGCGGCCCAAGCTAGTAAGGCATCAGCTTTTCTTGGGTCGCATAGAATACATATATGATGGTATTTTAGCTTTAAATATATTTTATTAAAAAATAAATTGAAATTGAAAAATACCTTCCTCAGAGCAACCATTGGATGAATTATTTTCTTCGGATCATACAACTGTACTGCTAGATGGCACAGCTATAGCAGAAAATAAAGAATCTTTTTTTAGAACTACCATGGGTGCCATAGTCTAGGTCAGTCCCTCGGTCAAAGTTTGACGGTGACTGCAGACCGAGACTCTAAATTTGTGTGTTCAACTGTACTATAGATCTTTTTCATATTTGAATCTTTTTCAGTCATGCTCTAAGCGACACCAAATGAGTTCCAATTATAGTTTTATTACATATTCTAATTTTAAAGTATCCGATATTGCCAAATATACAATGCTCATAACATGGCCCCCTTTAGCCTCATCAATTCACGCTTTCACTCCAAAAATATTGCTAATGCGCGCATCATGCAGCTAAAAATTACTATTTCACGCATTACGAAGATAAAAATCTCAAGTTATATAAAAAAATATGACGGGCCTGCAACTTTGCCAATTGTGCAGGAGGTCTACCAAAAAACTGTCTCAAGAATCTTGAATGCTTTGAGAAAATTCATTTGACTTGAAGGACATACCTACATCACACAATCATGCGGTTGATTGTAGAATTCACGAAGTCAGCCAAGAAAAAAACGACATATTCACGCATCACGTGGAAACTTCATTTCACACCTTCACGCAGAAAATAATCGAGTTTGACGCTGTTGTGCAAGAAAAAAGGACGAAAATGCATCACGAAACAATCATGGGGGGCACCATAAAGCTGCAATTGCAAATGTCTGCAAATTTTGTTTCAAAAACCTGAATGTGTGCTTACAACATGGAAGAGGTCCAAAGCATCCTTCTGGGAAAAGTTGTCTTGCCGAAGTTCTCTGCACTAGCTCCAATACATCATGAGCTAAATTGTCGTCATCCACATCTTCTCCCTCCTTGCCTTTTTAATACAGTATTGAAATTCCTATGAACAAAAACAGTTAGTTGTTAACCGAGCCACCAAGCTTTTATGAATAAAACAAAGAAATAGAAGAAAATGTCTCAAATTAGAATTGCCATAATAATGTATTTTCGACCTTTCGAAAGGGTATGGTTTCCCCAGGAAATTTTCCCAGGAAATACCCCAAACTTTAGCGCCTAATTTAGTGAGGTCTTGAAGTTTTGTCCACACTTGGTGGTCTTGAAAACCGAAAGTGTGGTGTTGAAAATTAGAATTAGCGGTCTTTGATCAATTGTTGACGGTTTTTGATTACTTTTTCGCAGCTTTCCTTAAAAAGTCAATAGCAAAACTTTCGAATGTTATAACTGGATCGCATTTATCTCATGTTTAATAGACATTACAGATAACAGAGGGGCTTTCCGATCAGTTTCCAAGGGCGACACCCAATACCTTTTGGCCTATGTCCCAATACCTATAGCCACAGTCACGAATTTCCTAGAAAACGACGCCATCTTCCTTTCTTCATACATCTTCATAGAGAATTCATAAAATTTTCTTACCATTTCAAAAGCATGTCTTCTTCTTGGAGTCATCTTATTTAGTTTTTCTTTGGTTTCAGGTGACATTATCCTGCAGGAAATTTAAAAGGTAACTTGATAAAATAATTCATTTAGAGGATACTGAAGCGCGATTGATGGCAAATTATGGTATACAATCAACAAAATAAATTGTAGAAATTATGGTATTTCATTTTATAAATTTAATCAGTTTAGTCACAAATGTCTTAATCTGACACATTTTATGACTGTTTTCAAGACTCACTTTCTTGATTTATCGAATGAAGCGTTACTCAATTGAAAACAGGACGCATGAGGATATTGAATCAAAGTGTGACACCCCACAAGATGAAAACAATGTTCTGCTCCATTCAACAACTCAGCAGTTCACACATGCTTCTCTATGAAGAAGTTCTGATCAAATATACGTTAATTTTTGTATTTCTAAAAGTAAGATAATTAATTGCCAACCATTAGAAAGATAAAATATGGATGTGGTTTCAAAAAATATTTCACACTCATAAATACTTTGGGTAGGCTATGAGTCAAATGTAAAAACGTACACATATATGAGCACAACACAACCATTCATATATAGACAATGGAAGAAAGGATTTTGGGTTCACTCTGTATATTAAATTTATAAGCAATGTTTGTCGGACTGATTCTCTGGGGACTTTTAACGTTAATAGATTATAGATAAAGGTAATAAATTAAAAATAGCGAAATTGACAAAATATTTAGTTTCAAAGCACAATTGCGAGATTGATATTTTGGCAAATCTAAGAGACTCTTATGGGGAAGAATAGTTATTGATTAATAGATTACCCGTAATTGGTCATTTCCATCTTCTTGACAACTGCCTTCTTCCATTGTTTCATCTGTGAAAAATATTTAGTAAAATCAACCAATATTAGATGTTTAAAAATAATAGAGGAATAATATTATTAAAAAACTCTTTTACAGAAGTAACAAGCAAATAATTATTAATTGAATTAAATAACAGTAATTAAATATTAATTAAATAAAAAACGAAATGAGATATGGTCCTTTTTTAAATTACTATATTAGGTTGCAGCCGTGATCGAAATTTATCATCTACCAGCATGATCAAATAATAACTTTTTAAAAACATCATACGACTAAATTGTATTAAATAACAATATATATATATATACACATATACATGTAAATACAAATGTTGCAATTGTCTTGACTGGTTAAAACAGTGCTCAATGCAAAAGGCAGAGGTTTTCTTAAAAGAACAAGAGATTGATGAAGAAACCCCTCCGCGAAAAAATGTTTGGATTCAAATCTAGAAAATGCCCACCACAGATCGATGAAAAGAAACCTTTTGAAGACGATCTGCTCAAAATGATATAAAACATCCAGTTCAAAAGGGTAAACGACAACTTCCAGAAAACACTTGAAGACGACATCAAAACAATTAAAGATTCAAAAAAAGTACTAGTCCCTGCTGACAAAACCAGAAATCTATACGAGGTTGAAAAAGAACAATAAAAAAACTGTTGAGAGAGCACAAAGAATTACAAAATAGCAAAAAGAGAAACATATGAAGACATCAATGAAGAAGCAAAAGAAATAGCAAGCGACCTGAGCATCCAGGACAGAATGGAAACAATGGCAAAAAATAAGCATTTGTAACATTAAAAGACCACAAAGAAAACTTTCAAAACAAAGCCACCTGCAGATTAATCAACCCTGCAAAAAGCGAAATGGAAACAGTAAGTAAAACGGCAGGTGTAATATGCAGGTTGCAGGTTGCAGGCTATTGACTGCAGGTTACGTTTACGGCCAAGGGCTGTGTGATCAACGAAAGAGCTGGAAATCTTAAAAATGCTGGAAATTTGCGTGCCAGGGGGTTTCGACATCAAAACGGTTTCATTTCATCATAAACTTGAAGAGCCACCAAAAAGCTAGAGAAAATATAGCACGTGAACGTTTTGCAATCTGCGCTAACATACATCGAATACCATGTTCATTGCTCTTTTATAGCTAGCGCATTTCCCAAGCAACAAATTCCTGCCGCATTGTGTATGACGCAAAAGTAAAAACACGCTGAAACAAAGCCCATATTTTATTTAAAAAAAAAGTCAAAGGTCAAAAATTGGGCATTCTTGGACCGGTAATTTTTTATTTGCAATGACTATCAAGGCCAAGTATATTTTATAAACTTCTATAGAAAGGAACAATATCATTGTTTGCGTTTTTGGCCAAAATTCGTTCTGCGAATGCATTCGTTCTTGCAAAATTTATTGTCGCAATATTTAATAAAATATTAAATTCGCGAAAATCTGTTTGCCTAATTTTTTGCAGTAATTTATTTGCCATAATAAAGTAAAAATTCAAAACCGATGAGCATTTTACTCTTCAAAAAGGCGTATGAAATTTCCCCTAAAACGAGCGGGTAAGGGTCGTTGAAGCATATTTGTGGCTTTTTTTAAATGGCCAATTCAACTTAAAATTCAGTGACCATGTGTTGTTACGGCATAATCTGATGCATGCTGGTTTTTCATTGGTTGAGGCAATGATAGCATGATCATTGAAACACCACGATCAGATTATGATCACATGGTGGTGTGGTGTTTCATGCTACCTTGCGTCGACCAATGAAAAAGCTCAACCAAGGCTTTCAAACGTTGGGTATATCAATTAAACCAAGGCTTTCAAACCCTGGGGTATATCAATTAAACCAAGGCTTTCAAACCCTGGGGTATATCAATTAAAATTGTGCAACGTTGCGATATGGATCTTGGAATGATGAGTGTTCTTTCACATTTTAATCTCTTAATTGATTTGTTTTGATTTCATGGTGTTTTATTACACCTAACCCCCTGACTTGCAAAAGAGAAATGTACGGCCATACTACATAGCCACAACGCCCTTGGCCGTAAACGTAACCTGCAGTCAATAACCTGCAACCTGCAACCTGCAGATTACACCTGCCGTTGTTTGCACTGCTGACTTCCTGAAAATTGACATGCTAGGGGTCCATATACACTTGAGAGTAAACCAAGCGTTTTTAATTATTCGCGGATTAACAAGCTTCCCTGTGGGTGATTTTTAGTTTGATGAGGTGCTGACATTTTTTTTGCCTTTGGACCATGTGTGGATACAATTTTAACAATACAACATAAAATGTAAAATAAATTCTCAAGCAAATTAAAAGCATTTGACTTGTGTACGGGAAACAGTGAACGCGAGTTATAGTGAGTGTGAAAACTCATGTCAAGTGACAAGTAAATACGTATTTTTAAATGAACGATGGAACAAGTTATGAGAATTATTTTGTGCTTGCGGTGATCAATATCTAATAAACAAAAACGATCCACATTAAATACATATGGAGACATGGTCAGAGGTCAGGTCAAAGGACATGAAGATATGATTATGAAGGGACAAATGGCTAGTTTTTTTTGCTGTAATTCTTTACCTTCCTATGTTTTAATTTATTAAATGGAACGTCGCATCATTCTCACGGTGCGGTTGATTGTGGTTAGTTTGGGATGAAGAATTACTGGCATGGTGGCATGTTAAGATAAAATGTCTTTCATAGTCAACGAGGCCAGGACATGTTTTACAGAACCTATTTTCTCTTGCTGTGGGTAGTTTTGTATGTCGACCCTTTTCTATTTCAAGACTGTGGCCACTTATTCTTAATTTTGTAAGAATTCGTCTATCATTTCTATTTTCAATTTCAGATGTAATGTTCAAAGAAAAAGTGTTCTTTATGAGATTTGTAAGTTATTGCTTTTGAAATGGTTTGTTTTTTTTTATATACGATGACCTTTGGTAGTTGTTTTGGAGGACCTTTCTTAGGTATTTCTTGGTGAGCGATGTAAGAGGAAGAGAGATGAGATTGTCGTTTAGTAGTTTGTCATTTGTCTTGTTTATGTGAGTTGTAATATTTGTTAAGTAAGTAAGTAAGTAAGTATAATTTTGCCACTAAATTTACAGGAGTTTAAAAATTACAATATAATATTTACAATTTAAATCTACAATGAAAATATTTACAAAATCATTAAAATACGGAATCGCTTAAAAACATAAAACATACCCCTAACTAGAGTGGCAGGGATAACATCAGAAAGATCGATGTGATCTTGATTCCGCGATGGTCCCTTTTAGAGGTGTGTATTTTTATATTTGGTTGTCTAAGATGGTTGTGTAAGAATTATTCTGTGATCTGAAGTTTCGATGCAAAGCTGTTCGATTATACGAGAAAAGCATATGGCTGTACTCAGGCGATCGAAAAGAGGGAGGGCACTGTGCTTGACCACACCTTATTTAGTTGCCACCACACACAAAACACCAAGCTTTAATACTCGTACGATGATGCTAGCCTCTAGCAATCAATGGCACATCGTAAGCTGTTTTCTTCTATTTTACAGTGCCGTTGGAAGGGAAATGTTTCTGGGGGGGCGACAAAATTTTTGAACGTTTGTTACCCTCCTTTCATGCCAAATAAACAATATAATATAAGATAATAAACAAATAAGCAAATATAACACAATATAATATAAGATAAAAAGTGTAGGGAGCACTGTTTGGGCTAGAGTTCTGACATCTTGGATAAATGAAGAACCAGAGCCACCACTGTTATATGTAAGGGTCCTCTTAGTATTGACCCGTCTTTCCTCGACCTGCCCCAAGTCTCGCTCGTATTGAATCCGAAGGGGAAAGGAGAGCCGGAGGAACTGTGAAATTGGGGAACTGTGAAAGAGGGAGTCCCCTGGGTGTCAGTTTCCCCGGTTCTCTGGGACTCAATGTGAGCGAAACTGAGCAATTCTGGGCCAGACGGGATGTTTTTGATTATCGAAATTGGGTCTGATGTCAGGCGAACAACGGCAGACATTTTTAGCCAATCAATTTACATCTTTGAGCTAAGCCAATCAAATACATCCATTCCACCACAAAAAAGATGTGTCTTACGTCACAAAAACATAAAGGCTGCGAGGAGCTGTAAAAAGCCACCCTCCCTTCGGGAGGCCCCGCGCCTTTTGATTTTGGGTTTCCGACTAAAAATTAAACTTTATTTTGTGAAAATGGTAAGTTTATTACATTTCTACCAGGAACATTTCTGATATCATTTCTGGATGACTGAATGTAATTTTTTGAAAATCTGCTAAAACATTCCCCGTTTCTCCCTTCGCAATTCTCGCGTATTTATGCGTTAGCTTTACAGTTTCCTTGTATTACGTCAAATTCATTTCTTCAATACCCGAATGTTCAGATATTCAGAATTTATTGCAGAGGGTGAGATATATTGGTAAAATATATATTTCTTGATTTGTATGATACAGTCAAAAAGGACAGGCCATAAAACTACACAAAGCAAATGCAAAGGACGGACTAGGGACACAGGAAAATTTATTTTACAACGAGGCCAGTGGATAATGCAACGGGGCAGGCACTTTTTTGTTCTGCTCAAAGTCAGGGCAACTATACTTTCTGGCCCCAGTCTCGACGTTGACTTTCCTCGCTTTTTTGGTCAATTCAACAGAGAATTTGGAATTCAAGTACATAAAAATTCCTCAAATAATTGATCAAGTCTTTATGGTAAATAATATACATATCTATCATGGGATCAAATTTATAAATTTTCAAAATAATGGTAAATCTAGTCAATCGTTTTGTACCAGATGAAGTTTGGCTATACGGGGCACACACAATTTTTTTAAATATTGTTGACAGGGCTTTAAGTTTTTTAGCATTTTATGACAACGGGGCTTTCACTTTTTAAAATTAATTCTTTGGTTTGCACCGGCCCTGTTGTAAAATAAATTTTGCACTGTCCCTAAGAAGTGTCCCAAAAATTTGTTATTTCTCACAATATCTTGACTGCGTTTGTTTCCAGCTTTTTGGAAAATTATAAAACTTACACGGAACGAGGTGTTTTTCTTCAAGCATTAATTTTTGTCAAATTTTGTGTATAGCAACATGTCATGGGGGCAACAAGCAGCTAGATAGTCTTTAAAAGACTTCTTAGTGACCTGAGCACTGTATACGGGGGAAATAATTATATTTCTAAAATTATTATTCAGTGTGAAACCTTTTTGTACACATTTTAGTTAATTGTATTGAAATATAATATTCTTACTTACTTATTTACTTACTTACAACATCAAAGTAACTGCCCACCCTTGATAGTTTAAGGAGTATACCTAGCTTCAAGTTGGTCGAACTTCCTCTCGATTTTCTTGATGAGTTCATTTTTTACATCTCTTCGATGACGAATTCCGATCGATGCATCATCTAGGTCTCTGATTAAGCCAAGTTCCTTGTCCATCCACTGGTAGCCCTCTCCAATCTTTTCATATCTCACGTAAATGTCTTTGAAAGCAATAGCAACGAGCAAGAATCCAGTAAAATAGACGATTTTATACGAAAAATTGAAACATTTGCTGAACAACACGCTTATTTTGCTAAGTTTCATTTTGAACCTTGATTTGGCCTGTTTTCCAGAACTTTCAGTCTCGTCAAGTTTGCCTTGCTTTGTTGCAATCAGGATTTCATTTCAAAGGCAGATCTTGCAAGCCTGGACATGAACTTTGAAACAATGAATGACGTAGGAAGAAAATCTATTATCTTCCTGCCACAAACTTGTATTCCGGCTGCCGTTGTGTCGTTCTTATGTTAAAAATATGACCCAGAGGACCGGGTCACAAGGCCATAGGATCAATTACTTTTGTGTTATATTATCTTTTGAATTTTGTGTCTGCTGTACGAACGTTTAACAACAAAGCCCGCTTGGGCCTTGGGAGGGGTATTTTTATAGAGGAATGACATGTGTGTGTTCTTGGGACTCTGAAATCTTTCTATTGTTTTCTTTCAAAACAAATCCTTCTATTGTTTTCTTTTCTAACAAATCTTTCTATTATTTTCTTTTCAAACAAATCCTTCTATCGTTTTCTTTTTAAACAAATCTTTCTATTGTTTTCTTTTCTATTGTTTTCGTTGGTTTATAAGTGCTACCCCCTCCAAAATGAAAGTTAAGTTGGATTTTCCCGTTTCAGAAATAAATTCGGGGTGTTAAGCAAAAAGTATATTGTTCCTTTTAATAAATCCCTGCCTAAACGCTCCCAACATTTTACCCAACAACACTCAACAATGTTAGCTGTCGTTTGTTGGGAGCGTTTAGCCACCTTGTTGGAACTTGTTGGGCGTTGTTGGATGATGTTGGATGATGTTGAATGAAGTTTGATTTCGATCAAAAATGTTGGGTGGAGGGGATTAAAACCTGCATTGTTCTAGACGATGTTGGGTGATGTTGGAAGCGTTTAGCCACTTCACCCAACAAAATCAGGCTGGCGAATGCTCAAATGTGAAATGCCCGCCAAGAATTTCATTGCATTCATAAGACATCCACGAGCATTTTCAACAATTTTTGCGAAAAATTGCTAGATTATGGACAGATATAATTTTGAAATCTCGGAGAAGGAACTGGAAAGTCTTAATGACGATAACGAACATTGGCCTTCCCCATGACCCAACAACGTCCAACAATGTTGGGCGCTGTTGGATAAAATGTTGGGAGCGTTTAGCCATAGCTTAAGATATATACCCAGTTAGTTTTAGAAATATTTTGTGAGCAAAATCCATCATTGATGGGGGGAATTTAGGCTATAATTGGTTTGGCCCCCTTTTTGGGTTGGGTGACCCAATATTGATGGTTGTTTGGCTAACAAGTGTTGGGCCTAATGTTGGATCGTCCTGTCGGGACTTTGATTTATTTGCGATATAGGAAATAAAATAACTAATGCATTATTCTTTTTCAGTGAATCAATGCATCGTGGATTTATTCATCTTCAAGCAGAAATGTTGCGGCAGTTTCACCTACAACAGGTCAGTAGGCACACCGTCTTTTGCAGGGGTTCTTTGGCTCCAGGGTCCATTTATTCTATCGATTATCGTGACGTCGTTTTTTGTTGATTTTGCTGACTGGAGCCAAGGATTATGCTTGGAACCTTTGTGGTAATAAAGAATGAGCGGGGATACACCAATTATTTTGTACGGGTGTGCAGAGACGCGCATAAATAAAAGGACTGCAGTTGCCCAACAGGGGCATACACAAATTATTTTGTACAAGTGTACAGAGATGGGCATAATCTTGCACTATCCTTGAACAATATAAAACATATTTCCTCATTTTTCAGGAAGAGTTACGAAGGATGATGGAACAGCTATCTACAAATCGGGACCTCGTCGAAGAGAACCAAAGATTGAAAGAAGAAATAAAGAGGTTAAAGACAAATTATTGAACAGCTTCTTCGTTGAACATCACCCTTTTCTTGTTGTTTCGAAGTTGTATCTGATCGCAGCTAGGCCACCGAGAGAATTTGGAGGCCTTAGGGAAATGACCACGACCTTTACTTTATCTAAAGATGCACCCACGCCCTCCAAATGAAAAATTTGGGCTCTCTAAAAATTACAAATTTTTCACGAATTTGACGAATGAAACTGAGAATGGGTGTGTTTCTAATAAATTTACCTGAGAATAGATTCATTTGTTGAAATTCCACTGTTCATAACTTATTTATATTACCTATGGTTGGTTTTCCAAAAAACTCAATTACCTATGAATGGGTCAAGTGCCTCCCCCTAAAGGTCAAGTGCCCCCCCCCCCCTAAAAAAAACTGGGTAATTGAAAATGATATAATTGAAAATATTACTGGGCTTGAGCAGTCCTCTTCATGGCCATGATGGCTTACTACGAAAGCAGAAGAGCTTGCTCCAATTGCAATTTATTAAAAAATTGCTTATTTTTCTATTGTAAGGTGCTTACTTTTGTTCTATCTCAAAAATAGGATTGCTTAGTTTTAGAAAAACTTCAGTGCAGTCTCTTATAGATGAAAAATTGTGTAGCTTAAATGTGACCATTGTCTTAATCCCATCCTTTGTTCTTTTTGGGTTCCTGGAGGAAATAACCAAATAACCAGTGTCGTTTTTACAGGGAATGGTTTAGAGCATTAGAGGGGTATACAATTTCTGAAGATCCAATTTTAGGGAGTTGCATTTTCGCCGTATCTTGATAAAATGTTCAATCTTTTTTCGTATGTATATAAGTAGTTAAGTAGCTTTTAATATGTAATTAAAATGAGACGAGCGAATGCAGGGCCGCTCTCAGTTTAATTATTTAATTTTCTCCTGAAGGATAAATTTGTTGTTGTTGTTCTTTTCTGCCTTTCTTGCATTCTTAGTTAAACAAGATTTTGATGGAAATCTCGGGCAGGTGTTTGGCTACTATTTGAGTCAACACAAATTTCGTACGTTTCTTGAAAACGAGTTTTTTTTACCGTTCCACGGAATCCTTCAGGTAGTAATACACTCTTTTTTAATTTTCAAATTATTTAGCCAAATATGAAACAAAGAACTACTGAAACAATTTCATTGTGAACTTATCATATTTCCAGGAATATTATGTGGGGGGCATATGTTTTTGTGTTCATGGGGGAAAAATAATTGAAATAAATCTTTAGAAGAAATTTATTGGGAAGAAATGGAATTTATTGACAAAGATTTCAATTAGGTACATAATTTACATGAAGCTCTTCTTTGGCGCCATTTACAAACTAAATTGTTCACATAAAATCAAAATGGCGGACAGAAGTAACGCAAGCATCGATTCAAACGGGTCTCCTTTGCCCAACGTAAACCAGAGATTGGCGCAACTGAGGCCCTCCAGAGAACTTCTTGAGTATTATAGAAGAAAGATAGCAGAATTTGACAATGAGCATCAAGAAATGGCGGCAAAACTTGAGCAATACCGTTGCACTTTTGAGGAACAGGTGAGCATAAATTAAATTAAAAATAAGAGTAGAGGCCTATTTATTATTATTTAATATACTATAGCCCGTTTACGCCACGCCAATTGTTCGTAAACAATATACCTATTGTTCTTCGTGGATAGAATTGGGGGATAGGTGGGTTGGGCCCAGCCAGAGTCACTAAAATGTTTACAAACGTTCCGCACAAAGTTCACCCAAAATAAGGGGGAAAAGTCTAGGCCTAATCATCCCTACTAGGCCTACTGAAAATTTATTTTAATGATAACTGCAAGCACTGGACATTACATACAACTATAGGGTGAATACTTACCGGAACAAATAAGTACCTTGGGAATATACACATACAAGGAACACAACTAATGATAATTATACAGTGAGATGAGGTGTGAGGAAGGAACAATACCCCATTTACCCAAATAGTCTTGTTGTGGTATTTGTTGTAATATCCATGTTAGCATTCATTTTATGTAGTATATCTGTCAATCCTATCCCATTCACTTTGAAAGCTACCCCTCATAATACCTATTCCTAGCCTCCACAAACCTGGGTTCAGAGCACCCTAGTATGAAATGAACCTCATTACCTATTGGGCTATTTCTACACATTGGTCATATGCGTTCAGACCTTGGTTTCTTCTGTGTCCTGCCTAATTCAATGGGCAAGATGTGTGCAGATATTCTTAACGATTGTAGACCTATGCTCATACAATACTTCAACATGTTATTTATGTATAATTCCTCCCCATGTAATCTTTTTTAATGAATTGGTAAATTTGGGATAGCTTCCAGATGCTTGAAAATTGAATATGCTCTTGGAACCTCTTGAATGTTGTGCTGCATTTAACAAGGAGGGTACCCCGTTAGCATGAAATCTAAAATATTTAAGTAAAGCATTTTCTATGATTGGATTGGCAGTACGAAGGAAATAAAAAATGAAAATAAATGATGAAAAAAAAAAATTATAATTTGTTTGTATATCATCACATTTACCGGGTAAACTCCCATATCTCCTCTCACTGCCATGTTTAAAAATTTGAAATGTTACTATTTTCTGCTTGTATTTGTATTTATATTTATATCTGTATTTTTATATATATTAAATATTAATATTTGTATATGTTAAATATTTATTATATTAATATTTATATATATATATACATCTATATTCCTGCATTTGGTATTTGATTGTTTTGCATTTCATTCACCCATATGTGAATGAATTTGATTTGGTTTTTATTACAGACCAAAAATTCATTATTTTTTTTCTTTACAGCACAAATTACAATGGGAGCAGAGACAAAAAGAAGAGGAAATTGCAGAACTTCAGAAGGCTTTGAGTGACATGCAAGTTTACCTTTTTCAAGAAAGAGAAAATGTTTTAAGGCTTTATGCAGAGAATGACAGACTGAAAATTAGAGAACTTGAAGACAGGAAGAAGATTCAGCACCTTCTTTCTCTCACAATGCCAACAGATTCTGAAACAACATATTTTGTAAAAGATCACCCTGCTCCAAAAACTCAGAAAAAGAACAAATCAGACCCTAGTGATAACAAAACACACGGCAGAGGCCCTGGTGGTCATAGACAAGGTATAACATATATTACAGGTGTTCTTTAATTAGGATTCAAGGTTAAGTGTGATTTCACAAAGCCAAATGTTTATATTGAGTAAATTTGGGCATATAAGGGTTATATCATTGGGAAAACTAAATTTCTTTGGGTTAGAACTCACTTATTATTTCGTATATTTTGGCAAACAAGGTATCAAACTATAGTTTGCTTAAATCAAATTCAAGCAAAGCTAAATAGAAATTATCAAATCTAAACCTTTTTTTTGGAACATTTTTTGGAGCCACATGTTGATTGTTTTAAACATTGTACCTTGCTTTTGTCAGTTGCAAAAGGTAGCCAAACAAATTCCAAACAACTGTCACAGAAAAACGTGGGAAAAAATACAGACTCTAAAGCTGACATGCAAATGCTTCTGCTGCAAGTAGAGTCCCTTCAGGCACAGCTTGAAGACCAAACAAAGCTGTCAAAACAAGAAGAAGAAGCAATGCTTGAGGACCGAAGAGTGAGGCTTGAGGAACAGCACTCTCAACGACAAAGGGACAGTGATAAGATTAAAGCATTAACGGACCATCTGCATAAAACCCAGACTTTATTGTACGAAAGCACCAAAGATTTCTTGGAATTGAAGTACGAAGGAAGGCGGAAGGAAAGGAGATGGATGATGGAGAGGGACAGGATCATGCAAGAATTGGACAGCATAAAAGAAGAAATGGACATGAGTAAAGTGGAGGTAATTGAGGTATGATTCCAGTGGTATGATCTTATCTTTTCGTTATTTGATTTTGCTATTTTTACTTTCGTTTTTCCTTCATTTTTGTCATGTTGCTTTAATATTATCATTTTATATCTTTGTTGTTGCAAGTGTTGTTCCACAAGCCTCGATTTTGTTTGTCTACTTTGTTAATTCTAGGAAATCATACACACGAGAAGATATTTCAATAAACAGATGTGACTAAAATCTGGGGGAAATTACACAAAATGTGTTTGAAATTTTCCCAGAGATCAAATGGGAATGGCTAAATATTTCTCTCTTTTTCAGCAACAAGGGACTACCCAGTATGTGGATGCGTCAACAGCACCAGAGCCGATGCTTGGTGACCTGAAACCAACAAGCAATATGATAATAGCATCGCTAAAATCTAGTCTGATGCAAGCACAAAAACTTGCAGAAATGTATCGTGAACAAGTCATTGGTCTCGAGGACGAACTGGGTAGGATACGAGAGGAAAACGATGTTGGGAGAGATATATTTCAAGATCGCACGGAAAAGATGACACAGAGGCTTCAACTGATGAATCAAAGGTATACTGTTATTTGTGCATTATATTTTTTGTGTTAAATTTGATGACTACAGTAAAACCCCGCAAACGAGAACCTTGAAGAAAAAAGAACATACAGACTGATCTTTTAGAAAAAGGCATCTAAAGATAAGAACCAAAAACAAACTGATGTATTTTTATGTTCTCATGAAGTGGTACATTTAATTTTGAATGCTAAAAATGTCCGTGTGCAATATATGCATTAATGTCATTTAAAAGTGCACTAGCAAATTTAAAAAAGTTGAAAACTTGGTCATTTTTTAGCAATATTTAGTTGAGACTTGAGACCAGACATCAAGTAGCAATATAATATAGACCCTTTTGACAAGAACCTCACCCTGAAAATAGTCTTAGTACCACATTGATAAGAACCTATTCAGTCTGTTTGTAAAAAAGTAGATTCTTGTTTACAGGGTTTTACTATGTTGTAAAGTGTAACGATTACGTTACGTTAAGTAAAATTATCATGAGCATGGAGTTATTATTGCTAAAGTTGTGTTAACTTTTAGATTTTGCTGCTTTAGAAAGCGTTTCAAACTTTCAAAATTTTGATGACAGTTGTAAACATCCTATTACGTTTTAAGTAAAGCATTATAAAGTAAAAGTCATTTTAAGTTGTTTAAATTCATGGTATATTTCAAATTTCGCAGCTTTCCAAAAACGTTTCAAGCTCTGGGATCGGTCGTTATCTATGGCAAGGGATTGTATCGAACAGAAATGATGGACGACGCAAAAATATTGTTACCCATCAGATTTTAAAAATATTGTTTTTAATTTTAAAATATTGGATATGCAATTGTCCCCTGGAGACTCCATGTGATGCAATGTTGAATAATACAGACTGACGAAATTACAGGGGGAAATACACAAGTATACATAAAAAAGAATGAAGGATTTCATCTGCCCGTTAACAAATTTTCCACTCCCATATAAATCTCTCTTCAGTGCCACATCTTCGTCACGTACAATTTTTTATTTCATTGTGTCGTTTCTGTTCAGGTATGAAGCTTTGGAAAAGCGGAGAGCATTAGAAGTTGAAGGATTTAAAAATGACATAAAGATGCTGAGGAGAAAATTAAAGGAAGTTGAAAAGCAACTTTTCAAGGTATGTGCCCATGAAGCTTCGCAAGTTTTACATCTTGACCTCTATTACACATTGATATTTCTTCTCTACAAAGCTCCGCTGCCGATTAAGCGCCGCACACAGACCCAAAGTTTTTTAATAAATGCAGGAAAAAAATGCCGCGGCACTAATTAGCGGATATGCGGCATTTATTCTCGAGACAGTGTTATTATTGTACTTTAAAGATTGCAACTTTTAAACGCCAGTTCAAGTGTCAGATCAAAGGCCAGCTCAAGGTTTAAAAAGCTCATGATTTAATTTTAAAATTGGACTTTTCAGTTGAAATTTTAAAATTCAGTGTCAGGTTAGTTTCGAACTACCCGTTCGAAAGTGCACTTCGCTAATGAAACTTTAAATTTTATGTTAAGGGTCAAGTCAAAAGCCAATTCAAATATACAAAGGTTATGATTTTAATTTAAAATGTGGAAATTCAGATGGGTTTTAAACGCCAGCTCAAGGGTTAGTCCAAAGGCAAGTTTAAAGATCTTTGGGGCAATGAAACTAATTTCAAATGTGCACTTTTCAGTAACAATTTTAAATTTCAGTGTCTGTTCAAAGGTCAAAAAGGTCATCTACTTTATTAAATAATTCTGTTCTTCAGGTAACAGTGAATCTTGGTGATCAGTTCGATTTTGAGATTCTGCAGAAAACCAAAAAGACGTCAGAACGATCGAAAAAAGTAGTCGATGAACTGCGGACATTGAAGGCGCAGGTATATTCAATGGAGAATGACATAAAGCATATGTAGGTCTGTTACTGTTTTAATAATGACATTTTTCATAATTTATCTGCAATGATATTTGGTTTGTTGACGTTTCTCGAAAATAATTTTTCGAATTTTATTTCTGTAAATATTCATTATTTTTGTCATTTTCCTTTCTCGAAATTGATCACGAATTATTTTTTTCAAATGATCAGCATTTTTGTTGAAAAAATAACTTTGTCTAAACATTTGGAATGTAACGAATGATTGGTGTTATGGTTTTTGTCCCAAAAAATCGTCCCAAAACTGTATAAAGTCAACCTTGGACAGCAAAAGCCTCGATAAACTGTGTGATATATTACAAGTTAATTACACTATATGTACAGGATATAACCGTGACCACAACAACTCGTCTATAAAACCTGAACAACTCGTCTATAAAACCTGAACAACTCGTCTTTATCTTTAGTGTACGCAGATACCAATGTAATACCATCTATGAAAGACGTGTTTTAGTTGTATTTTGTGAATTTTCGCCATCAGCAGCAGCTGCATATTGCATTCACGAATAGCAACGGAGATTAGCTTTTTGCGATTAACAATTACACTCCCTAAAATATTTTCAAGAATCAAGATAAATTAAAGCTATTTCAGAGGCCCTATTATAGGGGGAGTTGCATTATTTCATATTCAGTTATTTTGCCATTATTTCATATTTCAAAATTACCAATTTCAAATATTCCAAAATATAAAATGAATCATTTCTGTTCCTAAATTTAAGCAGAAATGATAAACTTTCGCGCTCGTAGGTAGATTCAAAGATGCTGCTATATAAAGAAACCATATTTGCTACTGAATTCGAAATAATACAATGAAGTCATGGAGTTAGCTATTTGCAATGAACAATTACATTCCCCAAAAGATCTTCAAGAAACTATAGAAATGTGTAATCTAAGTCGAGAAACCATTTTAGCTCTTCTTGATCACTGACTTTTGACGCTGTTTATGTTTCATTGCCCGTTGTTTGCAGGTATTCAATAAATACTACTGGTTTTCGTTAGGGATGGGAAAAAATCGATTTAATTTTGCAATATGAAGATGCACGTAAGGCTATTCCGTTGTGTACGCTATAATTTTGTTGCATTAGCGCTAATTTTCTGTGCCATGATATCGCTTTACTTTGGGTTATACAGAAGAAGATGGAATCAACACCCGCGCGTAATTCGAACTGTTTCCCATCACAAAAACGTTGTCAGCCTAGATAATGCAAATCGACAAACCGGATACGACGTCAGGCACGAGAAAATAATGCGAAGAACGTTTGAAAAAGGATCATATCGACCCGCATCGGGTCGGTTGAAAAGAGCCGCCAGCTTCAATGAACAAGTTAAACCAGCCTGTGAAATACCGCTTGTGGATCCTTTTCACAAGCTTGCAATGGACGAAATGGAAGATGTTGGTATCATCGAATGTCCGGAAAAAACCTATGGGAAGGTTTCGAACACCTCGTTAATATTTCGAGGAGATGGCATCAGATACGTTCACTTCAGGTATATACGCCGACCAGACGAGGACGACAACGAAGTGGAATTTTCTGATCCAGTATCATTGATACAACACTCAGAAGAAAGAATCAGGCCTGGTTAGTTCATAAAAAATCTCTCTTAATGAAATAACGATAAGGTTATTATGATAAGGTGTGAATTTTGTTTTTCGCGCTTTCTAAGTGTAGAGCACCTGTTTCGCGCGTACCCTTGACACTGTAGAGCACCTTTTAAAATAATTGGCCAATCGACAACATCTCTGAACAATAACAGATTCATTGTATCCTCTTGACTTTTTTTACCAAGATCAAACATCACTCTACAACTCTCGACATCGCTCTATAAATATTTTGCTGACCTTGATTATAAATATGATGATGCGATAGAACATTCGTCGTGAGTTTGTTTCTGGTTCCCTTTGTTGATCTTGTCGCCTCTTTTTCTGCTTTTTGAAATTTTCAGTATAGTTTAAAGTTTCGTTTCGGCGTCTAGGGTAAGACCCCATCCTCCTTTGACAGCTCAATGCCTCTAAGAAATACGAAAATCTAAGACACCGTATGTTGAAAAATGTTGAAATTTAAGTTAAAAATTTATTATACTAAGAATACAAGGATGATACGTTGATTTAAGTATTCTGAGTTTTGTAAGCCGCTTGTGTTGTTGCTTGTAGCCATAGCCATGTCCCAAAGTATCAAATTGAGATCAGGCTCACAAAAAATAAAATCTTTTTGTTTACGTAGGTTCTGTTCAAATGCTATTTCTAAGTGATCCATACCCACAATTCGATTCAATATCCAACAAAATTCTTCCTTATATAGTATAACAAAGTCTAAAAGTCCAAATCTCATCAAAATCTCCTTAAGGGCCTGTTTACATGATCCCGCTTGGCCGAGATATCTCGCCTAGCCGGGATATCTCGCCTAGACGGGATGTTATTTTACATCGCGTTTACATGAGAAACGCTCCCGAGACGCGATGAAATTTCGCGCCTTTTTTGAAAAACATTTGGAGCTCTTTTTGAAAAACAAGTGGCGCGTACAGATTTCAAAATGGCTGCT